>CANXYC010314923.1:0-27596 GCA_948193065.1 Aleurites moluccanus | reverse complement strand
TATATATTATTACGAATAGAGATTATTATAATTTAGTATAAGATTTTAGTGCCAACACAACATTTATTTCTAGGAAAAGATTTAGTTATACTTGGTGTACATATCAAGTTTAATAATAAAATTAAATGTTAAAAAAAATATTAATGTCTTTATATTAGACAAAACAACAAACATATTAATAACAAAAGTTTAAAATATCAATTTATAATTAGTTGAATATATTGAAAGGCAGTTACATCAAAAATAGGTAAGATTAGATTTTTCCTTGTTGGGACTCTATCCATTAACTTTAGACTTTGTAGTTTCATATTCTTACAATTTTTTTATTAAACAATGCAAAAGGTCTTTCATTAAGTAGGTAGTAACAAAGAAATCTTTATCCTGACAAAACTGTCCAATTAATTTAATTCAAATCTAAAATCATAGTTTATAAATATATAGAGTTAGTTATAATTCAAAATATAAGCAAATCGAATTTTCAATTTAATTTGTAATTTAATAAAATTTTAAATTATTGAAACTCAAATTAACTTGAAATTATTTTTGGTTTAATAAAATTTTAAATCATTATAATTCAAATTAATCCGAAATATTAAATATATGTAAAATATATTATAAATTATTAAAATATATAGTATAAAAAGGGATGGAGACAGTAACCGTTTAACATTCTAACCACTTTTCAGTTTTTTCTCATGTTATGCTCTTTTTTAATTGGATATATGTTTTTTTAGAGCATGTTACTTCTAATTACTAGATTTTTTTTTATTAGGAGACCACCTAGTTTTATCTGCTGAATAGATACATATTTTACGGTTAGGAAATTAGTTTTTTACTGGATATAATTTAGTTAGACAAAACTTTTTTAATCTGAGATTTTTTATACAATTTTTTATGTATTGTAAAAAAAAAATTTTTGTTGCCACAACTTATAATATAAATTTATAATTTATAATTATCTTATAATGTGTATATTTAATTTTAAAATATTTCAAATAATATAAATTTAATGGCTTTCCCACCAAATTTAATAAATTATTCAACCAGATTTAATTCGAATTAAATCTAAATAAATTATGGTTTAAATAAAATCTAACATAAATTATATTCAACCAGCCCAATGTAAAATCATTACCTTTTTTTGGTTTGTTTTCAGTTTGAATATTTCTTAAACCGAATAGTCTAGTTTGATTTGGTATATTACTCCTCATCCATCATATTACTCTTTATCAAACCAACCCATACATAACTCCAGTTGTAATGACTTAATTTAAACGGACTCCAGATAACATATTGTTTTAATGTTTAACCTCTACCCCAAAATGGTTAGCTCAAATCATTTAAATAGTATTGAGTGAGCTATATAAACCGTTTTACCTTTTCATCTCTGACCAATTAATGTGAACTTTTCAGCTGTTTGTTGATGTGCTCATTTAAACTCCTCAAGCTAGCAAATCACTTACATTTCTTCATTCCTTTAGCTTGTGATGTACTTGTTGCAATTTAGCTAGTTATATTTACAACTGAACTTAGGTCAAAATACAACTTATGACTAGTTTTGGTTATTATTGTTTGTTAGTGTCTTAGATAGCCTTCTCCTTTTGGCCTCTAGGTCCGTACTATTTGATCTTAAGGTGATTTTGATATTATTTATAATGATCTAACTTAAAATTAATTTTAAATAACTTTTTTCAAAATTCAATTTCGATTCAAAACAATTAACCATGTTATTTAAATTGTATTAATTGGATTTATATAACCATTTCACCTTTTTATCACTAACGATGTGAAATTTTCAACTGTTTATTATCATGCTAACTTAATTAAGTTGCTTAAACTAGCATAACATTTGACTAAGTTGTTACAAATGCACTGAGAAATGACTTGCATCGAACGCAATCAAATGTTTCAAAGAATGAGTGAATAAATTCCTTAATTTTATAAATACAAATATTTTATTTTATTTTATATATTATTTAATTCTATAAATGTGTTTACTTTAATTTTTTATTTATATTTTAATCCTTCCAATATTTGAATTTTAGATCTGTCTCCGAGATTAATAAGTATTTCTCAATAATTAATAACATGTGGAAACAATCACCAATTAATTCAAAAATTGAAAGATAGAAAAATAATAAATAACAAACATAGGAGAACCTTGTTTATAACCTATATTAATGCCACAAACCTTGTAAATATCATTTTAATGATTAAGCTTTATTTCCCACATATATTTATTACCCATTTCATTTTCATATTCAATTTCCATATTTCATTTTAACTTAAATGCATACATTTTATTTGTTAGCTTTAAATATGCTTTTATTTTTTAGTTAATTATGCTCTTAAGTTTAGATCTTAAAGATATCGAGAACAAAAATAAAAGGTAAGGCTTTATCTTAGGGCATTCAATTTATTGACAAAAAACTTATTCTACCCAAATTCAATTTCAGGATAATACATATGATAAGGACCATTTAGCAGAATCAACATCCACAAACTAGTGGGTAAGATTCTTCATTTTCATCCTATATAAAAAGATGAGGTTTTTTAATCTAAAGAATTGGCACAATGGTATAAGATTTTGTTGTATTTTTAAGTGAGAACGATACAAAGCGAGAGGTTCTGTATTTGAATCCTCATAAGATCAAATTTCTTTGTGCCAGTGCCAATCACGAAGTACAAGCGAGGATTAGTCTTATATCCTTTTTGATATAAGGACTCCTCATGAGTTTAAAAATTAATTAAGGCGATAAACATTTATACATATTAATTTATTTACACATGTACATATGAGTCAGCAATTGTAATTAGAGTTTAGGGTAGTTTAGTCTTTTGGGTTAAGGGTAGATAGGTCATTTCACATGATGTATATAAAGATTCTTTTCTTGTAATTTTGTTCTTTGAGTTGAATGAATGAATCAATTTCTTTCTTTATTCTCTAGTAACCCTAGGTACTTTTGTATGAATCTTAATTATTTCATGGTATCAGAGCATCGATCCAGTTAAGTGGTTTCATTTTCCGATTTTGGGGAGATGTTTTCATGATTTTGATGCTTGTTTGGTTGTGATTGAGGGTTTCTTACCCTAATTTAGTATGAAACTTTAAGTTTCTTCTAAAGTTCGTTAAATCCCTTATATTTTCATATCATAATATGAGTTTCTAGTAATATGTCAGGTTGATTAGGTTTATAATCTTCATTTTCTATTTTTGGATTCCACTATTAAGCAATTCAGTTCTTATGATTCAATGTGTTCTCAGTATCGTACTTTCAATCCTTGAGTGTTCTTTTTGTCTTCTTGATCTTAAACATTAATATGATGTTTCTGGTCAAGAAACCCTAATTTTTCCTATTCAATTTTCTTCATCCGTTAAGATTCGATAAAAGCCTTAATTCTTAGATTCCTCAGAAACCCTAGTTTTTCAATCTTAGCATGAAAACTTATATCCTCTTTAGTTACTAGAGAATCTACTCTTTCTGAGAAATTGTTACAACTTTGTTTAGTATACTTTGATTTTATTTTGCCTTACTAAAATCGGTTGCATATTGGAAGAGTTATTCTGAAGATAGTACTATTTGCAAGGTATAATGGAAAATCAAAATCCAAATGTCCAGTATTCAACTTTGGAAAGGAGAGATGCTGCGATTGTTAAAGCTAATAGAGATCTGCTGCAATTACAGAGCTTAGATCACCCTGGAATGGCTTTGGTAAGTGCTCTCTTGACTGGAGCTAACTATTTTGCTTAGAGTAAGGTGATGAAAAACGCATTAGGAGCTAAGCACAAGATTGGGTTTATTAATGGCAAGTATGCCATGCTAGAGGCTGATTCTGTTAAATTTGGGCAATGGCAAAATGTTGACTATGTGGTAACCTCCTAGATACTTCATTCCATGTTAAAGGACTTAACTGAGTCCTTCATTTATGCCAATAATGCTAGAGAACTTTGGGTTGAGTTCGAAGAACAGTTTGGAGAGAGTAATGGACCTCTCTTTTACCATGTTCAAAGAGAGATATTATTTATTACTCTGGGTAACATGTTTGTGGTGTTGTATTTTACTAGGCTTAAGAAGCTGTGGGATGAATTGGTATGCCTTATGCCAATTCCAGTTTGTGATTGTGGGGCAACTAAAAGTATTTCAGAGTTTATTTCTCTGATTAAGCTAATGCAATTCCTGATAAGCCTCAATGATGAATATGATCATGTGAGGAATCATATATTGTTGATTGACCCATTGACTAGTGTCAATAAGGCATATTCAATGATTCTTAGGGTTGAAAAACAAAGAGAAGTACATACTTTTGCTACTGCACCTACAAAAAGTAGTGTTATGTTGTCTAAAAGATTTGACAATAGGTGAGACAATTATAAGAGGGATAATTGGAAGAATAAGGATAGGTATAATAAGTTTGACAAGTTTGATAGGTAATACGATTATTATAAAACCAATGGTCATTTAAGAGAGTCATGTTTTAAGCTGCATGGATACCCTGAGTGGTATGAAGATTGGGAGAAGCATAAAGGTTATGATGATAGTAAGAAACCATAGAACAAACCTCTAATGAAAGTAGTAGCTCAAGTGTATAAGGCTCAAACATCTGAAACTGGAGATACTGAGTTAGGTAAGGAAGTTACAAAAGGAGAAGAGTGGTCCTCTGCCTTTACTATTGTTGTTCAGAGAGAAGTACAAAAGTATCTAAAAGGGAAAACTATAGCAGATGGGAGCTATGTGAACTACATTAGCTATGCATGTATTGTTCATAGCATTGTCCTTTCTAGTTTTAGTTGTGGGTTTGACAACATCTGGATTATAGGTTCAGGTGCTACAAACCATATGTGCTTTGACTTTAATATTCTCATGCATCATAGTACACTTAGGAATCTAGGAACCTAGAACTCACAATCAAGCTAAAACTGATCCTAATTGGATTTATTCTATAAACAAAGAAATTCAAGCCTTAGAACATAATCAAACCTGGATTAAAACTGACTTGCTAGCTAACAAAAAATCAATTGTGTCTAAATGGGCATACAAGGTGAAATACAATCCCAATGGTATTGTTGATAGATATAAGGCAAGATTAGTGGCTAAGGGTATAATAAAGTAGTAGGGGTGGATTACAATGATAGTTTTGCCCTTGTAGCAAAACTGGTTACTGTTAGGATTTTCTTAGCAATTGTTGTCCATCATCATTGGCCTATTGATCAGTTAGACATCAACAATGTATTCTTGCATGGTAATCTTAAGGAGGAGGAGGAGGTGTATATGGTTCCTCTAGAAGGTTATTCAGTTTCTTCTTCAAAGGTTTGTAAGCTCCAAAAATCACTTTATAGCCTTAAGCAGGCTTCTAGGCAGTGGAATCTTGAATTCACTGCCAAACTCCAAGCCTTTGGTCTTTCAATCTACTTCTGACAACTATCTATTCATTAAAAAGACTTCATCCAGTTTTTTGGCATTACTTATCTATGTTGATGATGTTTTGATTGCTGGTACTTCAGAGTCTGATATCTCTTTTGTCAAACACTATCTTCATCCTTAATCCACCATTAAGGATCTTGGTCCAACCACTTACTTCATAGGCGTAGAATTAATTCATGTATCTTATGGTATGTACATTAGCTAGAAGAAATATATGTTAGACCTCCTCTATGATACTGGGTTATCTGCTGCCAAACCTGCCACTTTGGCTTTACCTTATAGATTTCATCTTTCTAATTTTGAATCTTCTGGTACTCTTTTGTCTACACCAAAAGAATATAGGACGTTAATCGGCAGGCTTTTATACTTAATTTTAATCAGACCAGACATAACTTTTTTAACTTAGAAGTTGAGTCAATTTATGCAAATTCCAAGGAAGAATCATTGGGATGCTGCTCTTCATTTGGTCAGGTACCTTAAGAGTAGTCTAGCAACTGGTATGTTTTTTTCCTCTAATTCTGAGCTGAAACTTTCTGCCTATTGTGATGCTAATTGGGCATTTTGTTTTGACACTAGAAGATCTCTCACTGGTTATTGTTTTTTTCTTGATTCTTCCTTGATTTCTTGGAAAACCAAAAAACAAACTACTATCTCTAGATCTTCTGCAGAAGCTAAATATCGCAGCATGTCTGCCACAATTTATGAAATCTAATATATTTTATATTTATTGTAAGACTTTCAGGTTTCTTTGGCCTAACTTGTTTTTCATTATTGTGACAACTAGGCAGCCATTCACATTTCAACCAACCCAGTTTTCTATGAGCGGACCGAGCATCTTGAGATAGATTGCTATTTGGAGGGGGAGAACAATTGCAATTAGGGTTTAGGGTAGTTTAATCTTTTGTTTTAATGGTAGATAGGCCATTTCGTATGATGTATATAAAGATTATTTTCTTGTAATTCTATTCTTTGAGTCGAATGAATAAATCCGTTTCTTTCTTCATTCTCCAATAACCCTAGGTATCTTTGTATGAATCTTAATTGTTTCAAAGGTATTTGTGTTAACAAGTCTACATAAGAATCCATGACCATATGGTTCGCGTGCTTAATGAAACATTTTGATGTTTATAATATTTAAATAATAATTTGATATTCTACTTTAAATTGGAGCTCCTTTAAATTTTTTCCAACTTTATTTCTTGGTTAGTAAATAAATTTATTTTATTTTTTTAATTATAATCCAGTCAAATTAAATTGAATTTAAATATTTTAATTATCTATTCCATTCAAATTTAAATGTTAAAAGTAAAACTCGATCAAGTTCGAATAAAATTTTAACTATTAAATTTTTTATATTATATTGAGTCTGAATTTAATACTGTATTGACTTCGACTTTATAAATATATTAAAAGTCTTGCTCAATTATTTTTAATATGTTTTATGCAACACACAATTTTGGGTAATTATATTTATAGTCACTAAATTATACTACTATAATTGTACTATTGTAATTAAACTTTGATTTGTTTCAATGAAGTTAAAAAAATTAATTAGTGTTTCAATTAGGCATACCTTAGTAAATTAAGGTCAATTTATGGGGTTGAGGGGGGCTGCTGTGTATTTTTACACAGCAGCTCTTCATGTGGTCCATTTTAACTACTTAAAAAATTTTAAAAAAATTATGTTTTGATAGTGTTTGATGTAATGAATCTATTGATATATTTTTCATGTTAAACAAAAATCATTTGAACTGTTAAAAATGTATTAAAAATACTTTAAATCTAGACCGTTAAATATAATACATAAAATTTTCAATACATTTTTAGCAGTCTAAATGATTTTTATTTAGTATGAAAAATATATCAATAGATTCATTACATTAAACGCTATCAAAATATAATTTTTTAAAAATTATATAAAATTTTTTAAGTAACTAAAATGAGTTACATCACACAGCAGTCCCCTCAACTCCAATTTATTGATATGATAACTGTTTTTTTTTTTTTTTAGTAATAATATTTTATTTACTCAAATAATAATGTTTTAATTTTTATGGAAAAGTACAAAAATTTATTGTGCTCAATTTGAATTTTTTTTTTTTTATTTATTAAGAAAGATTGGTGACTTTTTAGATGCTTATATTCGTATGATTTGCTCCACTAAGGACTAAATGCGTTATCGTGATATTAAGGGCCTGACCTAATGGTAAAAAGCTTAATTTTTGAAAAGAGACATCGAGATTGAATTTTGATTTATTAAAAATAAATATGATATTTTAAAAATTTCTCTTCCACACTTATTTAAATTATTAATATTACGACTTTATAAAAATAATTTAATAATATAAAACTCGTAACAAAATAAAAAATTGCGCTAACAAGTCTGTTTGATGATTTAAACTAAATAAAAAATATTTTTTCTACCACCAAGAATTACGTAAGATACTAACGGAATCCATTATTTAATTAATCAACTATTTAATTAAAATTAAAATTTTAATTAATTGTAAATAATATTTTTAAAGGAAAAAAAATAAATTTTAAAAAATAAAAATTTCGTAAACGTCAAATTTTCGCCTCATTCAACATTTCCAATACAATCTAGAAACTACGGTTAAAAATATAATATGAAAAAAAAATTTATATTGATTAAATACAAATATGATTTTACGAACACAATCTAGATTTTTCCCTTCTTCCTGTTTTTCTGAATGTCCTGATGATGAGTTGAAAACTAAATATATTATTTATTAGGTAGTTGGGTATTATTATTAATTGGTTTCGATTGGATTAATTATTGATTTAACAATGCCTAATCTTAATTAGTAGCACATTAACAATGAAGATTGATTTGAGGGATGGAAATGTAATAAATGAAAATTAAGATGATTTGATTATTCCTCTTTGTTTATCAGTGTTTAATGAGTGTAAAGAAAGAGATATTTGCTAAAGCAAAAAAGAAAAACGTAATAAAAAAATAATAATAATAGTATTATTATTCTTATTCTTTTAACTTTCAAGAGAAGAAAACAATAGTTGATTGATCGAAGAAAGATACTTTGCCTTACCTGGAAACAAAGAGGAAACTTCTCTACTGCCTATGCTGTTGTTCCTTTTTTACTGATGGAGAAGATTAAGCATAATAATCAGATTGCATGATAAGAATAATATTTTGAGAATATAAAAAAGTAGTGACTCACCTTCTGGAAATTGGAGTTTTTTCTTTTTGATGGGGAAAAATAATTTATTTTTTAATAAGAAAAGTTGAAGGAGAAGAAAAAGAAAAGCAAAACAGCAGCTGCAGCTCTTCTCCTGTATGATTAGTACAATTTTAAGTACTTTTGCATATTTCCAAGAAACTTCCAGGAAGTTCACCATATGTAATATATATATGCATTAGAGTTCGAATTTTTTCTCTAAATGCTAAGAGATATTTAAAAATTAAATATTTTAAAAAAAAAAGAAACTTCTAGGAAAGAGCCACCCCGCTTAGGGATAGATATAAAAACACTAGTGGGGACAAAATTTGATTGCGTAGGAACCTTTCATAATTTAAACATTTATATGTAATCTTGAAACATAAAAAAATTTAAAAATTTATACTACTGCAAATTTATAAACTAAGAGATTTTTTTTTTATATTAGGGAGAGAAAATCAGATTTAGGTTTATTGTCTAAATGTATATAAATGTATTATTAGTTAGTATGCAAATTAATTAATTTTTTTAAAGGAACTGTACTGGGGTCATTGTATATGTTAATATGGATTTATTATATGCTGTTGCATGTTACATGCAGACTAATGGGTAGGAGTTATTCGGGCAATTTTTATGATAGTCCAGCAGAAGTAATACGCCTAGCGAAACTACCCTTAGATTGACATTAAATGACTATTTGGCGGAGAATAGTTAGACAAAAAAAACTTCAAATTTTTAGATTTGCTCGAAAATATTTTTCTATTTTTTTAAGAGTTTTTGTGTTTATTTTAATTTTTATTTTGGAGTCTTTGTGAGTTTAGAATAATATTATTTTTTTAATTTATTTTAAAAATTTAAATTCTTTTATGATGTGAACGAGATTAAAAGTCCTTTATTTAAAAATTTAGAAATTATTTTAAATTTATAAATACCTAACATTATAATGTTTTTAATGAAGTTTTATTATTGAAGAAAAAAACAAATAATTATGTTGACAACTTCGGTCTGCCCATCTTCCACAAACTAAGCCAAAAATGGCTAAAGAACCGTGTATCCCTATCAGAAACAATGATTGTAGGCAACCCATGTAGACGGTACACTTTTCTAAAGAATAATTGGACAACATAAACAATAGCTGTAATCTTCTTGCATGGAACAAAATGAATCATCTTAAAAAAACGATTAACAACAATAAAGATGGAATTATTACCTCACTGGGTTCGAAGCAGCCCCAACACAAAATCCATGCTAATGTCAATCCAAGTCTGTGAAGGTACTGAAAGTGACATATACAAGCTTGCATTAATAGCAGCCCCTTTTGATACTTGGCAAACCCTGCACCTCTGCACGTATTTCTCCACCTCCTTGCGAATGCTAGGCCAATAATAGGAAGCATGAATCAGCTGCAATGTCCTGTCCCTACCAACATGCCCTTCCCTATGCAGTTCTTAAATTATTTACAATCGCAAGCTACAGTCAGGAATACATAACTGATTACCCTTGAACAGAAATCCATTATGTAATAGAAAACCTGTTTTCTTTCCAACTTGCACATCTTGTAAAATTGCACAAAAATAAGGGTCAGTTTCAAGTGAGTCATGGAAATAGTCAAGACCAGGAACTTGAACTCTCATGGAAACCATCAAATTGGTTCTGCGACTCAAGGCATCTGCAACCCGATTTGTGACCCCAATCTTGTGCTTCACAACATAGGTAAACTGCTCCAAATAAGCAACCCAGGGTGCATGTCTAGAAGACACCTTATCCTGCTTTTGTAAGTGTCTTAAAGCATCATGATCGGTGTAGAGAACAAATTCTCTATGGAATAGATAATGGCGCCAATGCTTCACAGCTTGCACAACTACATAAAACTCTACATCGTAAGTGCTATAATTTAGTTTAGCACCAGAAAATTTCTCATTGAAGTAAGCCACAGGTCTGCCATTCTGACTGAGAATAGCTCCAATGCCAACCTTAGAAGCATCTGTGTGTAGCTCAAAAGGTTGTGAAAAATCTGCAACACCAAAATTGGTGCAGCAGTTAGGCGTTTCTTGATCAATTAGAAGGCTGATTCAGCTTCTTCATTCCACTTCAACTTACTACCCTTCATGCAATCTGTGATTGGAGCCATGATACTGCTAAATTGAGGGATGAAACACCTATAAAAAGAAGGAAGACCATGAAAGCTCCGGACTTCATTGATGGTCTTTGGAGTAGGCCACTGCCTTACTGCTTCTATTTTAGATTCATCAACCTGCAGGCCATCACCTGAAATAACATATCACAAAAACAAAATTTTGGAAGCTATAAAAACACACTTCTTTGTGGCTGCATTAAATTTCTCCCTGCGAAGAACACTTAAAACTTCTCTAATGTGCTGCAAGTGATCTTCTGGGTTAGCACTGAAAATTAAAATATTATCAAAGTACACAACTACAAAACTGCCAATCAACGGTCTCAACAACTGATTCATCACACGCATAAAAGTGCTTGGGGCATTTAACAATCCAAAGGGCATTACCAACCATTTATACAACCCCTCACATGTTTTGAAAGTTGTTTTCCATTCATCCCCAGGCCAAATTCGAATATGATGGTACCCACTCTTCAAATCCAGTTTGATAAACATAGTTACACCACTAATCTGATCAAGTAAATCATCCAAATGGGGAATAGGAAATCTGCACCTCACCGTAATCTTATTAATGGCTTTGTTCCAAGAACCATCTTTCTTGGGTACCAATAGGGCTGAAACTGCACAAGGACTCATGCTCTCTCTAATGTGGCCTTTAGCTATAAGCTCTTCAACTTGCCTACGCAACTCATCATGTTCTCTGGGGCTCATTCTGTAGTGTGGCCTATTAGGCAGAGCTGCTCCTGGTTCCAAATCAATGTGATGTTGTATATCACGCAAAGGAGGCAATCCATTGGGTAACTCTTCAGGAAACACATCACTAAATTTAGTCAGTACATGAATCACCTCTTCTGGAATCAATGCCGACTCTGAAACCTCTTTCCCCAATCAACACAAAAACTATTTCTGCACCCTGCATTTCCTCATCAAATTGTACCAATGACAAAAGACTAGTACTGGCCCCTATAGGTGGAGGCTTAACAACTGTTAGCTTACTAAGCACCTATATAATTTTAACACCCTCAAATATAAAACTGCATGTATTAGCTCGCCTATTACGAATCACACTCCTATCATACTGTCATGGCCACCCCAACAGTAAATGGCATGCATCCATAGTGATTACATCACACCACACAACATCTTTATAATGCGCACCTATAGAAAAAATGACTAAGGCTCATTTAGAAACTATTACCTCACCACCCTTTTTAAGCCATGAGAGCTTGTAGATGTTGGATGCTTTTCAGTCATGATGTCCAATTTTCTTACTGCCTCCTTAGAAATTAAATTTTCACAGCTGCCCGTATTAATGACAAAATGACAAACCTTGTTTAGAATGGTGCAAGTCGATTGGAAAATATTTTTACGCAACCGGTCATCTTCATCTGTAGCTTTAGGAGTTAAACAAGACCTCCTCACAACTAAGGCAGTACCCACATCTCCCCTTATAAACTCTTCTTCTAATGGCTCATCATCATACATTGGCAGCCCTTAAAATCATTATGTTCTTCTTCATAGTCATCATTCTCAGCAAATAATATTTTTTTCGTAGCTTTCTTACATTCAGATTGCCTATGACCCACTTCCCACATGCAAAATATTTAATACCACTGCTACTATTGGCTATCCTATTAAATTGATTAGCACTCCCAGTAGTCTTAGTTACATTTCTACCTACACAATTCACAACAGGATTTCCAACAGTATTATTACTAGTGGGATTAAAGGAATTACCAAAACTGCTCGTTCGACGCGCCTGCTTCTCAACCACAAGGTGTTGGATTTGTGCTCTAAAGATCAATCATCAGATGATCATTTTTGGTACATTTTATATCATGATTTATATATTTATGGCTTTCATTATTATGATTATTTGAATAACTGCATAATATAAATTATTATAATAATGTTCCTAGAATAAGATATTCTAAAATCATCTCTAGTCAAGTATTATTTTGAAATGGATATCAATAATATGTTGAGACTAGTATGTGTAGTGACTGATGACAATGGTCATGGATATGAGATATCAAGTCAACAAACAAGTATGTGTTAGAGAACTATGTACTAGATTGACCCACCATGAGAATACTATATGGATTGTTGTATGAGTGTCATAAGTATTTCTCATAGTGATAATAATATTATGATCCTTTGACTTGAGATCATCAAAGATACCAACATAAGGAGTTGTATATCTTGATACTGTTAAACGTCTTCCATAACGGGATGTACTATAAAAACAGTACTTGGATATGCCACAAATTATGTAGAGGGATGTTGAGTGATCAAAATAGGATTTGTCCCTCCTATACAATAGGAGTGATATCTTTGGGCCCTTTGATTGAGTGAGACCTAAAATGCATAACCATGCTCAAATAAGTCGATATGTGATATTGATGTCATTTGATTTAGGAGTCTACTCAAGTATCAAAAATATAAAGATAGAACTATATGAGTATGACATATTCCATGACTCGTGTTTAATCGAGACATCTAGGACAAAATGATTTAATTACTTGGTAATTTTATCACAAGAAAGGTTATGTCGAGTCATTGACATTCTCGTGACTTAGGTAGCATTTATGTGTTGCTAGACACCGCTCACTGCTTGTGTCACTGCTAATGTTATGGGAACCTATAGGGTCACACATTTAGATTGGATCGATGATAGGAATTTTAATTCATGAGATGAATTAAAAAATAAGCATTGGGCTAAATGGATTAGCTAATAACTAATATAAGCCCAAAATTCGAGCCCAAGTCAGATGGGGCAAATTAGGATTTTATTAGTTGATCTAATGCTAGGGTTAAATGCCTATAAATATACATGTAATGTTTATTTTAGGTTACACATATATTTTTCTGCCGTTTTTCAAAAAAGAAAAATTGAAATTGAACCCTAATCCTAATTCTCTTATATGTATTTAGCAAAATGTCTCAGAGATATTCTTCTTGTTCGTGAGACGAATCAAAGTAGGGATGATCCGTTCATGTGGATACCGTAGAGGTAGAAGGCAAAAAAGCTTTTGAGTCTGACTCAGAATCGAACCTTGTAGTCGAATCATCAAACAAAGGTATAAACCTTAACCTTCTGATCTGGATCTTCATATGGATCCTGGAGGAAATCGAAATAAATATTTTTATTTTGCTGCTTTTTTGGTTTCGATTCCTATACAAGGTCCTTCTGGTGTACAGTAGAAATAGAGACAACATCAAACATATTGACGTTGTCTTGAATCTGAACCCGCAATCCCCCAATATACTGAGCCACCAACTGATCTTCTGTTTCATGAATCTCATTCCTGACAATTAATTGGAAAAATTCAGTGGGGTAATCATCCACTGATTTAGTTCCCTGTCTTAGATTCTATAACCGCTAGTACATTATTCTCTGAAAATTAAAAGGCAAAAACGTAGCATGCAGGTGTTTCTTCATCTTCTCCTAGGAGGTTATCTTCAATTTTCCCATCCTCTTACGTGACAGTTTCAATTGCTACCACCAGGCCGATGCTCGACCTCACAATCTGGTTGCTATCAAGGACACACATTTGTTTTCAGGCACTCCTTTAAACTCAAACACCTCCTCCACAGTAGCTATCCAATCCAGAAATTCCTCAGGTGCAAGGCTACCATGAAACTCAGGAATTTTAGTTCGCATCCCAGTCTCCCAACGCCTCCTGTCATCATCTTCCTCAACAGGTCTACAACGCCTGTGAGGTGCCTCATCAACGTACTCCTCTTCTATACTTATATCTTCCTCATCACTGTCTGGATGTCCACGATGATTTTGCTGACGATTTCATTGCCCCTGATTGGCCCTATGATGGGTCTCCATCAAGGCTTCCATTATGTCAGTGATCTGCCTTATCATCTGTTCAAATCACTCCTCTATTTGGGCCATCCTCTGTTTTAGTCACGCTCATTCCCATCATTAGGACATGCTATTGTTGTTGTGCTCGTCGTGGAGGCATGCTCTGATACCAACTGACGCAGCAGAGTATCAATGGAAAAATAGAATTTTATTATAATCCGTTGATTCACGCATGAATACCGAAAATAATCTTCTATAACCTGTTGATTTTAGAAATACCAAGAAATAGGCATCAATCTCGTTGATTTCAAAGAAAGATTGAAACTGGAAGAAAATGTTTTATTTAATTATTCATCATCTATACAAAGTGAGAGGATAAAATAAATATTGGTTAGAAATCAAGAGGTTTTTGCTTAGTGTTATGAAGATATGTGACGCAGTGGAATATCAATGGAAAAACAGAATCCTATTATAATCCGTTGATTCGCACACGAATACCGGAAAATAATCTTCTATAACCTGTTGATTTTAAAAATACCAAGAAATAGGCATCAAAATTCGTTGATTCAAAAGAATACCGAAAATTGGAAGAAATAACTTTCAAACAGAAAGGTTATTTTTAATTCAAATCTAAACTCTCCCAACCCTAAGGTTTACATAACTATATATAGGAAATAACTTTCAGAAAGCCCTAAAATATAATATGGTAATTTATTCCTAAAAGGAAACAAATCACCAGATTTACATAAATAAGAAAATAAATCTAAACTAACTTAAATAGAGAAACAAATCAAAACTAATATAATACCTTAAATAATGTCTAAAACTAAGTTTCCTATTAAAAGTAATTAAGAAAAATAAAAATACCAAAAATATAGAAATTCAAATATGGAAAACACCAAATCTTGTTGATCTCCATCACATCTTCAGCCTTGGATTTCAAATGTATGTAATAAGGTTACTCCAGTGTATAGAAGTTCCTTGGTATAATGTATATAAGGCTTGGATTGGCTAAGAGTTTAATGTTTTAATGTGATCAAAGTATTAACAAAGTTTGATATGAGAAAGTAAATGATGTATATATATGATATGAGATATGAATGTAAATATTGAAGTGTTTATTGAGTTGTGATTGATTAATGGAGGTTAAAAGGGGATGTATGTTTATTTGGAAGTGTTAATTCTTAGGTTCTTGCGGAAAGATGAAGTCAGAGTTATAGAGGAAACTTAATCAATTTTTCTGTAAAGAATCTTATGATGATTTAAAAAAAAATTACTACCAAAATGAATCATATGTTTAAGGAATGATTGTTAATGACATGATTATTTGTAAAAGTAAAGTTAAAGTAACAGCATGTGTTCTTCGAGGTATTGGTAGCTTTGGCATTTCCCGTACCCTAGGACTGTCATAGTCTAAAATCAGGCTGTAACATATGCCTCCTGAGTGTTCACTGTAAAAACTCACCCCTGTCATCTGCCTGCTGGGACCTGACTGCTGCTTGGTGCTTATCCTCTACCTCTGCCCCTACCAGGAGCCTCTCTAGCTACATTCTGACTCATCTGAACAGTAGGCTGGGACATTGTAGTAGATGGCTGCTGATCACCCCATAAAGGACATCTGCTGATAAAATGACCATGCTGCCCATATTTCAGGCAGGCACTTGTCTATCGTCGACACTCCCTTCCATGCCTTCTACTGCAAAAACTGCAAATTGATACACTGGACATCTGTGTAGTAGGTCTAAAAGAATCCTATGAATAAGCTGGTGTAGACTGCATTGGAGGTTGTGAACACTAATTTTTTACACACCTCGGACTCGTGCTAAACTGAACTGCACTCACCAGAGCCTGAACCATTCACAGACGGACTTGAAAACGTCAAAAACAGGCTCGGGCCCATGCTGCCACCTCCAAAGGGAAGCACTATCACCCTCCTTAGGAGATGGTGTCATCAAGCCTTGGGCGACGCCACCATAAGCCTTGGGCGGGCCGCCACTCCCCTTGGGAGGTGCCGCCCTCTCTTTAGGGCAACAACTAGTAGCATGTGGTGCGATGTCGCCCCCTTTAAGCCCCTATGCTGCCCTCCCTCTCTGGCAGCTCCGTCGCCCCCTCCGGCGGCAATCCTCCTTCTTCCCGATGACAACTCCATACTTTGCACCTTTTTCACCAAATCCCACATTGGGAAATTATGAAATGAGAGCCCCAAGCTTCTATTACAAATAAAAGGCCTCCTCCCACCTTTCAAAGACACAAGAAAATTATCTAGTTTGAGTTTTCACTATTTGATTTCACTCTCTTCTCCCCCATATACCTATTTTCTTATTTTTTTTTTAGCTCTCTTTGAGTTTAAAGAATAACTTTTTAGGGTGTGTGGAGCCCATTTTCTTTAGTTTCTCTTTGAACTAAAGAATGATCAAATCCGAGGAGTATGAAGCCTCAAAATTTATTCAACATAGAGTTACTCTATCAGTCTGTTTTCTTTTCTTTTGAATTGTCAGGTAAAAGGTAGTTCGACCATCTCCCCGTGCTTCGATCGATTCAAGGTGGAACTCTGATCCGAAAGATCACTTCGTCCACCACCTCCCCAAAGATCAAGACAAAAGGTATTAACCCATAAACTTCCTCTTTTCCTATTTTGATATAACATCAAAATAAACAACTCATCTTCTTTAGTTTGATAGAGAATCAAAATAAAGAACCAAAACATGATAAATTGGACATAAAATCAACCCTCCTTTGCAAGAAGAAAGAACTGCGTGGGTTTTTATTCCCATTCAATAGGATACGCAGGCAAGCTGTAAAATAGCTTCAAATCCAAAAATGTTAAAAACCATCTTTTTCCTTTTACTTTATTTGTTGTATTTTATCATGTTCAGATCTTTGGAGAATATGTGATCAACCTAGAACCCATAAGGCCTAGAGTTTGTATCCCTTATTTTGGGTTTTCAATTGTAATAATTTACTTTATCATTCTTTTATTGCTCTATTGCTTAACTTCTTTTTATGTGTTCATCTTATATGTTCATTTTATATATGTCATTCTTTAAATTATTCATCAAAATATTTTAAATCAAGGTTAAAATTAGAAGCCAAGTTCAACCGAAAACCTAGTCCTCGAGTCCTCTTTAGTTTCAAAGACTAGTGCACTTTTTTCTATTGGGATAAAACTGGAGTCAAAATGGGTTTTTTCCTTAAATTTTCCCAACAAAAATAACTTAAGATAGCGACTTCAAAGCTCAAAATCATTTTCAAATAGAAGGAGCTAGGGTTGTCTCAATCTGTGAGAAATCATCCTAAAATGAGCATTTTCGATTCCAATTCAGTTGGATAGGACGCGATGCTCGGGCGAGGCCTCACAAAGGTCCTCTACTCTGTGTCCTCCTCCTCTGACTTCCAAACAGAGGTCTCTGATCAAACTTGGGCACTGGCTCAATCTGTTAAGGCTGGGAGCTGCTCTCTCCTCTCCTGCTCTGTGATCCAGGTCCTCCATTCCTCTTATGATCCCTCTTAGCTCTCTCTGACTTGTACTTTTCTTCCATCTGATTAGCCTTGTCAACGATAGTAGTCAGAAATGTGAACATTGTAGCAAGTAGAGAATTATGTAATGAGGCATGCAAACCCCTCCTAAATCTACTGATTAAATCCGCCTCAATAGGAGCAATTTGGGTAGCATATCTACTCAATCTGATAAATTCCTCAGCATACTCTTCCACTATCCCACTACTCTACTCAAGCTGCTCAAACTGTATAAGATTTATGGTCTTTACCCCTTTTGTTAGAAACTCATCAATCAACCCCTGTCTGAATTCTGCCCAAGTAGGAGGATGATCGCTATACAATCTGGGCTCCATCTGTTGAGAAAACCATGTCCAAGCTTTCCCCTTCAGTAATAATCCCACTAGCTCAACTGCTCTGATATTTGAACAAGGTAGTCTCCCAACTACCTTCTCAACCTGCACAAGGAAGTCAATTGGTTCATCACTTTTGTCACCCCTGAACTCTGGCAGATTTAACTTCAGAAAGCTAAACATAGATACTCCACCCTAATCAATAACTTGACGGGCTCCCTGTACAGTAAGCTCTCCAAGAACCACAGCTAGGTGCATAGGAGCTGGAGCAACGGGGGTGGCACTGCTGCTAGTGCTAGTGGTGGCAGCATATTCTATCATTCCTGCCTCAATTCTGCTAATTCTCGACGTAACTCTATCATCCCCTACATCATTTCCATCCTCTAGGGGTCATCACTCCTCTCTGTCACCTCTGTCATCCGTCAGGATCTGGACGGTTCATCTAAAAATTCACTGACAAGAGACTCATTAGAGGCTACCTCTGCCTCTCTGGTATCCCTATCTCTGTCGTTGGACATCTCTATCAACTATCAGAAAACAGAACACGTACTCAGTATATTACAAAAACACAGAATACTCGTACATACTTGACGAATGCATCAAAAGATGAAACAAGAATTCCTATGCTTTATAGTTTACTTAACTCTACCCATACTGTACTTATTTACTATTCCTCTATAACCTATATACTATTCATTTGTAACTTATGCTCTGATACCATCTCTATCACGTCATAATTTCAGAACATGACGGTCCAAGGATGCGGGAGATGTCAGAGGTGACCGACACTTGTAAAACCCAATATCATATGCAACTATCAATTACTATCAATTTATTAGTTAATTACTTAATTACTATTCATTCTAGCATTTTGTAATCTGTCTGAAATTCATACTGCTATTGGCTATAACATTCATCATCTCATACCATATCATTAATTATATTCCATAATATGCCATACATATATGTTCATATACTAACTATACCTTATATAACTCATGAAGCAGCTAAAATATGAACATACAAAATACAGTGTTTAATATAATTACATTGTCACTCAAGTAGCAGAAATCCACAGAGATATCAATAATTGGGATTCTGCCTCCTACTCTGCACCTAGAAATGGGAAACAATGAAAGGGTGAGTATATAAGATACTCAGTGAATCTAATATGTATCGATTATAAACATGAAATGGAACATCTATAAAGGATAGGCAGATGAAATAATAATATCAATCTGCACAAGGATATCAGTATACAAAATCAAGTTACAGAAGATGACTGTAGAGTCAATAATCAAATCAATGGAAAATATATCACATGGATAAGACAGATGTAGGGCCATGAAACTCATATCACATGTATCATCATATATTAGTAAACATAAGACTGATCAAGTCTTATAGCTAAGACTATTAACCCTTCCTAGCTAGGGTATCATTATACAATGTGCACATTACCGACAGTATTTGAGCCATAAAAGGTATAGAACAAGTCAATAGATACCATTAAACAACAATGGTATCACTAAGTATCAATAACTCAATATCAACCAAATCAAGTTGCAATATAAACAATGGGATAGCAATAACAAGTAGATATACAATGGCAATAGGTTTGGCAATTAACAATGGGATAGAACATAGGTTGGTCAAATATGATCAAAAGGTTAGCACAATTGGAATGCCATTGTCGCTGGCGACGATGGCATTCAATGGATGAACAAGTGATAGGCCTATGACAAATTTAACTAGACATTTCATCAAACACTCGGTGTGCAACACAGGATGGACAAATTGGCAAGGTTTGGGTGCAACTAAAACATTGCCTCGATATTCAACAAATAACTCACAATCAAAGCAATACAATAGGCATTGATTATCCAATAAACAACAACATATAATAGATCAAAAATGGTATGGAAATCAAGTAAAATACAAAGCAAAATTCAAGGCATGAATAGTAACAAGTGGTTCGGCCAAAATAGAGGTTTCGAGGTAGGTTTCCAACCAATATTTTAACACATATGGCATGTTATTTGATGCATATTAAACTCACCTAGCACTCCAAATAAGCTAGCAAAATTGGTTTGCCTCCAAATTCCTTAAAGTAGGCAAAATAAGCAATCTTCCTCACTTTGATTTTTTACAACAAACCAACCATAAATAATCCATCAATTAACTTCCAATTAACATATTCTAAGCTCAATTAGCATAATCTAATACAAAATCAAAGATTCAATTGATACAACTTAGGTTTAGGGTTTCAATTTGGGGAAAAATCTCCAAATGCATTAATTGATGTAATTAATCACTAAACTCATCTTATACATCATCTAAAACATATAAATCCATCATTAAACTAAATAAATCACTTCCTTACCTTGGATTGAAGTTCCACCCAAAAATCACAAGCTAATGGTTCTTGAAATTTTTTGATTTTCCAAGCAAACCAAGGTTGGAAATCAATGATTTAAAGGTGATTTTCAAGTTTTCTTTAGGTTTCTTTAAGAAAATTGCATGAAAATATAGTGGGAGGAAACTTGAAGATTTCATCCAAAGCTAGGAAGAAGAAGAAGAAGATGGTCAAAATTTTCTAAGGCATGCTTATATACTAAGTTAAGAATGGCAAATTGTATTTAAGTCCTTAAACTTTCCATAAATCATACTTTGACCCTAATTTCTTCTGTAATTTATTCTGACAATTCTGTTGGGATTTAGATTTCAAAGTGAGGATTCAAATATCTTATTTTTATTTATACTTTATTATAAAAATAGTTTCAGAGCCATTCTGAAACTCAGACAGTTGATTTCCTACTATACCCCTAAAGTTCCACTTATTTAAGATTTTGCCATTACTTACTTTTTCAGTGTTCCTAAATATTTTTCACCTCTTTCTTTTCACCATAATTACACATTTAATTATATGATTCTTTACCCCCGAGTCAAGATTGAAAATTCATCTGTCGGCCAGACTGCTATTTTTTTGGCAGTGTTATTGACACCGACGTTTACCGGGACAGTAACTTATATGCATTCTAATTGTGTTTCAAAAATTATTTTTAATTATTTCGATGATTCCAAACCAATAACTGATTATATTAACATTCAATTATGGTAGGCTTTTCTAGGGTATTACATAATCTCTAAATTGAATTTAGGGCTACTAATCCCTAAATTGGTATTTAGGGAATTAGAATCCCTAAATGGATTTTAGGATTGCCAATCTCTAAAATGATTTTTAGGGTTATGGTATCCCTAAAATGGTTTAAGGATACTAAATCCTAAAGTGGACATTGATTTGTGATTAGTTTACAAATGGCATATTAATGACTCTCCACCTCACTAATCATTTCCTAATCATGTGACACTTGGCTTTCTCTAGTTAAACAAGTGTTTTGATACACTTGACATATGTCTTGTTAATCTTCCATGCATTAGTTAGTGGAAGGTTATATGTCAAACACATATTTAGTTTAAGAAATCATAAGTGATAAATGAAGTGGCCAGCCAAGTAAGATGAAAAAGAGGGTGAATTTTTTTCATGTTCTATGTTCTCTCATCGTACATATCTCTTCTTCTTGAACTTTCTTTGAGTTGTCTTTTGAGTTCAGAACTCTAAAGACTTAAAGAGAGAAGATTAAGAGATACTGAAAGGCCTTGCACATATTATATGTTTTTCATTACCTTTGCACATGTACTTTAGAAGTGTGGATTGTGTTTGAAAGGTAAAGCCTTAGTTCCAAATATCATTGTGGTCTACCATCAAACCTAAAGGTTGGGATTTATACTTATGTTAATAACTTCAAAGGGCTCAATCCAGGAGAATGAGTTCTCAAGCATTAGTGTTCATCTAACCAAGTCCAAACTATGACTACCGTGGATGGACTAAAGACGTCACATTTGGGGCGTTCGGTGACTAAGCGAAGGAAGAGTGTGTTCAGCACTTCAAGAGGTAAAATTTATTTTTACTCTCTCTTCTTTCTTTCTTTTGTCTTTGCATGTTAGATTTAATTAAATTTTGTTGATTTGTTGGAAAACTTGAATGATTTGTGTTTCTTACTTCTACCCTATTTCCGTTGCGCAAGCGGGTCATTCGGTAAGTATTTTCCTTCAAAAGGTATCAGAGCCACCCAAATTTAATTAAAATTAGTATATGAATGTGTTTGGTTGATTTGAGGAGTTTTAGTGTGAAAATTCTTGGTTTTTGGAAGAATGGAAATGGGAGGCAGCCCTAAACAAATCTACATGGCTATGCAGAATCAAACGAAGCTATGTGAAAAGTGCACATGGGCTACATGACTGTGCAAAATTTTTTTAAGCTGCCCCTATTTTTTCGAAATGAGATTTTGGCTCTGGTTTTCTATGACGTTCCACTGTAGGGGACATGACGATTCTAGGTTATGGATAAATCTAAGATCACTAGACACCCGTAGAACCCTTAAACATGACAATCATCAATCATTCATACTTAAACCCACTCATTAATATTCAAATTCCATTTAATAATTATTAGTCTTACACAAATTTTGACAGAGTCTCCTTTATATTTTTAAAGAAATTCCCAATATGAATATTACTCAATTCACATTTCAATATTTTTTCTAAAGTTCACAGCCTGCATAAAAATTTACACTCCTAATATTTCACCATCTTTATATCCTCAACTCCACAGTCCAAATAGGCACATACATATCATGTCTTAATCATATTCTAGCATTATCATTATCGGTATTACTGTCTTTATCATTGTCATTTGTTATGCCTTACTCATATTGCATCAATTATCTGTTAAGTTTCAATAATAAGTTATATCACATTTTAATATCATTCATACTTACACATACTAGGTAAACGTGTTCTTATGATATTACACGTATAAAGGTAACTGGTACTATCTATACCCTAGATTTTACCCATTGAGCTCTAGAGTATTAACATATTGACTCCACAAAAGAAAATTTGCATTGGAGTCTTCAAGTCCCAAGTACGGAGGAGAAAATTTACTTGGAAAGTAGCTCCTATTACTGCTTTCCTGAAAAATAATTAAATAACCACGAGTGAGTATAAACATACTCAGTGAGTTAAGTATACATAATTCAAACATTAAGGTTAGGTAAATAACTATATGAAAAGTCAATAGAAGTTAAATTATAATGAATGCGAGTATAACCAATTGGCATAATAAAAGGCTAATGATTTGCACACCAAATGCAAATAGTAAGGATAATGGTTAACAATAACATATGATATTGGAATGGACAACAATGATAGCAATGACAAATAACAATGAAGTAGGGAAAGAGTTTCAATGGTAGACAATACTAACAATGGTTGGTAAGTATCATATCAATATGTGGAAGTGACAAATAAAGGGCTAGTAACAATAACAGTATATTAGTATTAGTGAATTACATAAGGCGGGCCAGACCTTATGACTAAGACAAATCCCTTCCTAGTTAGGGTAAACAATAAAAAGAGTCTATTATGCACACCACTACCTTGTCAGCGTGGTAGCTCTGTCAGGTCTACATAGGCAGTAAACTTTGATGACAATTCAAGTATTCATTGGAATCATTTAGGTGCAGTGACCAATCAATAGTAAATAGGGTTTGTTTATCAATCGATGTCAAAGCAATTTGATGAACATTTGTCGATTCTATTCTTAGTATCAGGGTGGTTATCCAATAATATACATTAAGGCACATGATTGAAAATTTGGTGTGCACAACAGTTAAGGTATCGTGGTGCAAGCTAATCAAACTCAATGTCACAAATCAAGTTCTCAGGGTAAAGCAATACAACAAGCAATTCATTTTCAATAACAATAGATTGTATTAGGCTTGGTAATTCAAATATAATCAATAGTAATAACAATGAGGCATTCAATCATAAAGGTACAAGGCTCAAGATAAATTTAGTAATTCAATTTATGGATAGATAAAATGATGTATACATAACTCACCTTGTTAAATTACTTCACAAATTTTCTTAACTTTCTCACTTACATCATCCTTATCCTTTGATGCTACACATCAATTGAGCATTAAAATCAGTATTTATTTACATGTCACATACTATTCTTAACTTTAGTTTACTTAATACTCACATATTCCTTAACCTAGGGTTATAGCTTTTAAAATTTTACTTATTTTCTTCATTATGGTAGTATGTGTTATTATGCCTATAACTCATGCTAAACATATCCAATTTCTTTGATTCTTTTTCCTACTTAAACTAGACATTACAGTCTAACATATCCAAATTTCAGACAAGTTCAAGTAGTACATAGCATATGGTGACAGTTTGAATTCAACCTTATTGTCAGCCTTACTGCCTTGCACTCCAATCCAGGCAATCTCTACTTATTTGGCTGCATATCATAAAATAATAATCCAATGATAATAATAATTTACAGGCCTCTAGATAGGACATAATAAACACTTTTCATACTAAACACTTAACCTATTTCAATCTCTAACGTTCTGTAAAATTAAAACATAGTAGCCTTTTTGTGAAACCCTACATATAAGTCAGTCTTAATTTTTACTTAATATCTCTTACCTCACTTTGAATTTTCCAAATTCCTTTTATAGGACTATAAATAAATCATATATCTACAATTTTCATGTTTTATACTTAAGCAAATTTGGTAATTAAGGTCACAGAATCACAGGTCCAAGTTACTACTTCTACTAGAGTCCGAATTTATTAATTCACACGTAACAATTTCTACTTCACCTACATAGTTCTTAACATGTACTTTTTAAACAAAACCCTAATTTCTTAATCATAATCACATATAATCTCATGTCTTTCTCAAATCCATAAATTTAATAACTATACAATATATATATCAATAAACAAGTAAAACATCAAGAAACAAAATTTTACCTTAAACAAAGTTCCTTTCTCTTCCTTTGTCACCTTGGAAACTCTCTTTCTTTTCTATCTCTAATCTCCTTTTTTCAATAAAAACTCCACTTCAAAATCACCTTCTCATCCTTATGACAACTTAATTATAGACTTCTATGGAGGAATCCCACCACAATCTTGTTTAAAGAAAGGGTTTTGTAGAGAAAGGATGGAAAAATAACAAAGGAAATGGTTGGTGTGTAGGTTCGGCCAACCAAGGAGATTTGGTGTAGGATTTTCTTTTCCAACACTTTAACTCTTATTCTTATACTTATATACATGTATAATAAAAATTCAAATATAAATAAAACAATATTTGATAGACAATTGAAGAGAATTGTAGAAAAATCTAGATAGTTAGAATATTTTTGATAAATTAATCACATGTTTTATTAATTCTTTATAAATAATATCTTTAAGTAATACAAAATAATTTTTAGCTATATCATATCATGGCCGGCCCACTTGTGGTGAAGAAGTAAAAATGATTTTGTCTCTTATTTACTTAAAGAAACAAATAGGAGAATGATGATAAGTATAGAAATTTTGTTTCATTAAAACTCGACAAGTGTAAAGGTGTTTAATATACTATTTTAACTTAAGTAAAATAACTAAAATTCAACTTATTTAGCCTGTATGGCTGGCCCACCTTAGTGTCAAAATACAAGAATTTTTTAGGTAAATGGTGACAAATTTGGTGGGTCCCACTTGCCTTTACTTTGGAAAAATTCATTTTTCCTTCTTTAACACCTTAATTCTTTGCATCTTCATCCTCTTTTCATTCTAAACAACTTCTAATTAGCTTTTCTTCATTATTAATATCCAATACTAACTCCTAATTACTCTGTTTAACATTCCATCTTTGTCTCTATAGTTGCTTACTCTTAAGCTTTTAATCTCCATAACGAATTTTTTCTTAACTTTCATTACTTAACTAATCATTTTATCTTACTGATTTTATTAATTCTCATTAACTTAATTCATTTGTGTCTATCTAAAATTTATCATATTGTCTATTATGTCCCATTTTCTTAATTCCTCAAATTTACTTATGTTATATCCTAGCTTATATAACTGTTTTTGCAGAACTATTTTTAGGTTTTTTGATTCTTGTCACTGTTTAATTATTACTTTTCAATACTCCGATTCACTGAAGTCTCATTGATTTTCTTGGGTGTTACATTTTCATCCAAACTTGTTCATATAGTGTCTATATGATGACTAAGGCTAGGTAAATTTAAATATTTGATATTTAAATGAATTTTGAATGTTTTTAAGGCATGCTACCTTGTTATATATGTTGATATATGATGAAAGGTTGATGATATTGAGTCATTGGCATATATGGTTCAATCATGGATATAGGAAACAATTGTATGTTATTTTATTTGGGATGACTGTAATATTATTCTTTAATAATAATTTAGGTTTTTCATTTTTATTGAGACTTTGAGCTACTTGTTATGTATTCTCGCCATGGTATGCTAAGGATTACTTATGTAAATAGAAGCGAAAGATGTGGAGATTACGAGAACATAGAGGCTGAACCTATTGTCATGCCTAGTGGGAGTAAGATGAAGACTTGTTTACATTTGAAGCCTAATCTTACTCAAATCCTTGTGGCTAGGTATTGGGCCTTTAATTGTTCATGATCGTTCCTATATTTGTGCATTGTTTGTTTATATCATATGTATGCTGAATGCATGTTTTTAGAATAGGACCCAAAAATCTTCCAATAAATTATTAAGTCTTTGGCTCTCCATTGAAGCAACATGGTCAAAAGGAGTTTAAGGTTTTATATTGTGACATATGATGACATAATTACTTAAATTCATTTGAAGGTGTTGTTAAGGTATTTGATGCTTGAGGGTGCATGGATACATTATTGGCAACATGGACATTATGAAGCTTGAGTCAATAATGTTGATGGATATCATCCCCCAAATGAAGTCCTCCCCATCTCCAATTTCTCAAGGAATGAAGGAAAAATTGATAAATTCAGACAGCCCTCAAAAACCCCCAAATTGCCTTCTAGGGTTTGCAACTTTGAGCTTCAAATTGAGGAAGTAAATGGAATCCAAATGCAACCAAACTTAATAGGCCTTCTAATGGAAGTATTTAGGATAGATTGGTAAAGGTTTTACAAATTTTAGAAGTGATTTGGAAAAATGGATATTTTTGGCAGAATGGGTGAGCTCACAATTCTTATTGTGAGATTGGTTTTTGGTTTTATGTGCAAATGAACTCCAAATGGTATGTAAT
>CANXYC010314832.1:0-11441 GCA_948193065.1 Aleurites moluccanus | reverse complement strand
TATCATTTACCCATGGCCATTAAGTTGTCCTTTGAGGTAACAAACAATGAGGCAGAATATGAAGCCTGCATATGTGGCTTAGAGGTTGCCACAAACATGAGGGT
The DNA here is from genome assembly GCA_948193065.1 of Aleurites moluccanus. Classification (NCBI taxonomy): domain Eukaryota; kingdom Viridiplantae; phylum Streptophyta; class Magnoliopsida; order Malpighiales; family Euphorbiaceae; genus Aleurites; species Aleurites moluccanus. The sequence goes on along the minus strand of CANXYC010314832.1, from coordinate 11,337 downwards.
TGATTGCCTAGAGGTCTATGGAGACTCTAATTTGATCATGTCGCAAGCTTTGGGTAAGTGGAAGATAAAAGAAGATCATTTAGTTCCTTACTATCAATACGTGACTGATCTTGCAGAAAACTTTTAGGAATTATCTTTCCACTATGTACCTCGAGCCAAAAACTAGTTCGTTGATGCTTTGGCAATGCTGGCTTCCATGATAGACATGATAGGTAATGAGATTGTACGGCCTGTGGTCATTGAGGTATGAAGACAACCGGGTTATGTTACAACATGCATGCAAATTCAAGTAGCCAATGGCAAGCCATGGTATTGGGACATATTCAATTTCTTAAAAAATGACCAGTATCCAGAAGGGTCATCCAAATCAAACAAGAGGACCCTGAGGCAATTGGCTAGCGACTTCATACCCAATAGAGTGATGTGTTGTATAGAAGAGCCTGGGATAACATCCACCATAGGTGCGTAACAGAGGAGGAAGCTCAGAAGATCGTGGAATGGGTACATGGTGGTGAAGAAGGTCCGCACATGAACGATTTTGCATTGGCCAGGAAAATCACAAACTTGGGATATTTTTGGCTTTCAATGAATGATGACTGCGCTAAGTATGTCCAGAAATGTCATAAATGTCAGATATTTTTGAAACTTCAAAAGTGATCTCCCGTTCCATTGCATCCTACTACAACACCTTGACCTTTTGTTACATGGGGTATTGATGTCATAGGATGTATCAGCCCTAAGTCCTCAAATGGTCATGAGTACATTATTGTGGCAATAGATTACTTCATAAAGTGGGTAGAAGTAGCTTCTTATCAAGTGTTGAATTCTAAAAAGGTAGCACATTTTATTCGAACTAACATCATTTGTCGGTTTGGATTGCCTTTCGAGATCATCACTGATAATGGGTCTCATTTTCAAAAGGAAGTAATAAATTTGCTTGAAAAGGAAAAGATTCAACATCATCGGTCTTCTCCTTATCGTCTTCAGACCAACGGGGCAGTTGAGATGGCAAATAAGACACTCAAGACCATTCTGCAAAAGATGATCACCAATAATAGGAATTGGCATGAACGCCTTCCATTTGCATTATGGGGGTATCAGACATTCATTCGAACGCCAACGGGGGCAACTCCATATTCTTTAGTATATGGAATGGAAGCAGTTCTTCCAATTGAAGTACAAATTTGCTCTGCAAGGGTCATGCGGGAGAATCAGCTTACTGAGGAAGAATGGATCAAGGGATATCATGACCAGCTGAATGCTATTGATGAAAAAAGGGTGGATGCACTTTACCGAATTCAACGGTATCAGCAAAGGCTAGCCCGACTTTTTAACAAAAGGGTAACTGACAGAAGGTTGGAGGAAGGTAACTTGGTGGTTAAGGAAATCAGAGCTCCTGTGCATGATCCAAGAGGAAAGTTTTGGCCAAATTGTGTCAGACCGTATTTGCTCAAGAAGATCTTGTCTAGTGGAGGTGTAATACTCGCGGATCTGGATGGGAATGAATTTTCGAACCCCTGTAATCTTGATCAATTAAAAAGATATTTTGTATAATTCCTTCTTCATGATGCATTGTATAAACAAAACTACGAGGACCTGATTCTCCTAAAAGAAGACTGATTAATAAAAAAAATGCAAATGGAGATACGTAGGCAACCCACCTTGGGTACGGTTCAAAGAATGATAAAATTATCATTTTCTGTGCCTAGATTAATTAGTCCATGTTTGCTAAGTTGAAAACCTGAATAAGGCAGCTTAGGCAAAAGTTAGAGCAGCTCGACAAGTTGAAAATCCGAAAGGGCAGCTTGGGCAAAAATTAGAGCAATAATAAAAAAAAGAAAAAAAAGAAAAAAAAATAAAAAAATAGTAATAAAAAAATGCCTCATTCTAAATTGGAATTCATCAATTATCCTCAAGTCCTTTTTCAACAAAAATATTATGTTTTTGTCTATTAGAGTCAGAACAACAAAAATTCAATCTCGTTTTATTTAATCCAAATGAATGAAATTCACAGAAATTTCTAAAAGACTGAATGAACAAAAATCTGTCTTAGTCGAAGCTCGTCTTCTCCTGGGATGAATATCCTCTGAGTCGTCAGAGTCCTCATCTCCAGCCATGACTGTATCCTGTTCGACTTTCTCCTTCAATTTGTCATTGGTCGAGTCAGCTCCTTCTGGTTTAGTCATAGAGTCCGTCTCGAAACCCCTAGTCTCAGCAGTGTCAGGCTCCAGTTCTGTAATCAAGGCAACCTGCCCAGTCTTCTCAATGGGCCAAACCTCTGCGATAAATCAAGAGTCATAACCCTCCAACTTCCCTGACAACCCAGCAGGATGTGCAAAACGCATCGATCACCTCCAGCCATTTATGATGGCCTGGGACACAAGCCCTATAATTGGAGATATGGGAAAAACAGCTCCGTCTGGTGGAATGCCCTGTGACTGTCCCATCAGTCTGAAGATTCTGGTTCCTTGGTAGAATGAGGTCATAGTGATCCCCAGCAAATAAACCATCTTGTACCCATAACTCATTATAATGAATGAGTCAATTCCATACCAGGAACAGTACCAGAGCAGCTCCATAGAATCTAGCTCCAAAATCCAAGCAATCCACTCCTTTTCTGAGTGAAGACAAATCAGAGTTCTTCGCATGCGGTAATGCGTAGCCGAGTATGGCATTCTGTCTGGGGGAGCCACCACTTGCAGATGGTCCTTGAGCCAAACCTGAAAAGAAGCAAAAGGGATAAAAAAAAATAAAAAAAAAAGATGGAAATGCAAGATCTTTTCACCTGTAAAATGACAGGGCAAACAGACCAAGGCCCTTCGGATCTAAAATTTCCATCTAGGTTCTGTAGGGTTTCCGCTAAGATCAAGCCAGCAATGGTGCAACTGCGCTCCATCTGAGCAATTAACTCCACTACCCGAATGTCTCCCCAACTAGGAGAATTAAAGAAGAGGCATCCAGCTGTCAAACACAAAACTAAAGCGGTCATTCTGTGTTTTCCTTTTATTTTGTCCCCCGGATTTTCTGGATATTGGAACTCAGCCATGACTGCAGTAAGATTGATCCGGCCTTCCAAGACCATAGAGCTGGCCAGATCATGTTTCAACTCCAAAAGCCTCCTGAAAGAATGAAAGTAGCCAACCTTATACTCAAGGATTGCTAGAGCAACATTTGGGTTGCTTCCAAGGATGGCACTGAATTCTTCAAAGGTAGAGCACATTTCCTCCATACTAGCATTGAATCGGAACACGTGGTCAACGGGGTCCCAAAACCTGAAACAAGCCTTCAGGAAGTCCCAATCAACTTTCACACCTTTCAGAGTCAGCGCAGAATTAATTCCATACTTGCCCAAATTAAGTTTTTCAACCTTGTCTAGGTTCTTAGTCCATAAAAACATGTGGTGGCTATAGGAGGGCTCCATTGGCCTCTTTGGCTAAAATGAGAGAAGAAAGTCAGAAAGAAAATGCTAAGAAAGCACTCAGGGTCGCTAAAAAGAGTCAAAGTGACTTTTTCAGGAGAAGGGAGACTCTTTTTTATGGAAAAGTGAGCCAAAGCAGGCTGGGGCGCGCAAAATTGCCACCAAGGCCTGGCGGCGCCACCCAAGGCTTAGGGCGGCAGCACCACCTCTTAGTGGCGGCAGCCGCCAAGCCCCTGAAATGCCAGGGCGGCAGCCGCCCATAGCACATGGCGGCACCACCATAAGCCTAGGGTGGCAGTGCCCCTTCAAGCCGGCGGCAGCAGCTTTCCCGGGCAGTTTTTTCTGGATTTTTGGAAGTTTTATGAGTCCGGGGCATTTTAGGGCATTTCCAAAAGAGTCAGAGTGGCATTTACAACACATTTGATTTCATTTTTGGACTGAAAATTGCATAACATGTCATTTTAGTCTGCATCCATGACATAGGGTGGTAAAATTTTAAAGCATCATGCACAACATACGCAACATCATTAATACACAATATCATTCATACGTCATTCATAGCATCACCATAGCTTCCATACATCATGGTCAAAAGGAAAAAAAAAAGAGAAAAAAAAAATAGGGAAAGCCAAAGAAAGAAGCTCAGTCTCTTCTACGACATCGGTGAGGGTCCTCCAGTGGATGAGGTGGATCAGATATGAAATCAAGCCGAGTCAACATGCTCATCAAGGCTAGCTCCGTTCTACGCCCCACATGATAGTTGTGGTGAGCCCATTCTATGGTAAGCTGAAAAAGAGTAAAATGTCAAATGCTTAGCTAAAGGATCATTTCCAAAAGCAAAACTATTAGATGTCCTAAGCTAAAGGATCATTTACGAAAGCATAAAAGCAATAATGTACCTCGGGGTTATCAAGGAGGTCTGATGTGTGAGGATGAACTTCATCCGGAAGGTGGAACATTTGTGTCTCTTCGCGAGCATTGATATAGAAGATGTCTTCGGGAAGCAAGTAGTTAGGGCCTAAGACGACCCGACTAGGATCATTTCCTATCTCATGAGTAATGCCAGGACCGACTGTAGAAGGATCCCTCGATGCACCCACACTACGAACACGGCCTGGTCTGGCAGAAGAAGGACACTAGATGCACATTCAAATCGCTTGCATGGGTCGCCGACAGGACCCATTAAACGGGTGCGACAAAATGTTGCATAGTCATCCCTGGGTACTACATACAGATGGATGGGGAGCCAAGTGTAAGCCTCATCAGGAACCTGTATGTCCATATCCCATCTCATGTTAGTCGGCGGGTGAACTGGAACTACCCACCTACCAACAGTCTGGACTCGAACCCTTTCTCCCAGATAATATAATTTGTGATATGGTGAACGAAGCAACAAGCGGGAACAAGCCAATGTAGCACTTGGGTCGATTTCCACTGGCATCAGCGGCATATGATCAAGTTTCATCAGAACCTAGGCAAAGATTTGTTACAAACAAAACCATGGAATATGGGTGATGTAAGGTCAGTAAAATACCTGAAAAGCATCAAGGCTATCGAAGAAAGCCCGTATGGTCCCGAATTCGCGCACACCGGGGCTAGACCAATATTCCCTGTTCCACCAGACACCAGATGGAAAAACATCTAGTCCGGGGCTACTCAGAATGGGGGCAAGTGTCTGAAAGTATTCATAGGCCTACACCTAGCTTGAGCATGATAAATAGAAAGTCAGAAAGCAAAAGTCAGAATAGGTACAGAGAGTACCTCCTAGTTCAAGTCAATAGGTGCAGAGAGTACCTCCCAAATCAAATCAAATTCAAAAGCAGAAAATGCGAAAAACATACCTCCCATATGAAGTAAGTCCCTCCATAGGAATAAAAAGCTCCCCGGGATAGGTCACATATCTCCCGATACATAGTGCTCAGAATAGTGCTCGCCCAATCATACTCACAAGCTGGGCAGAATATTCAGGTTGACGGTATCACGACGAGTATGACCGAATGTGCATCCAGCCAAGATCAACATCATTAGTCTAGCAACCACCTCATTGTCATATATCACTCCAGTAAATGGCTCCATCTCTCTCAACCAGGCCTAAAGTCAAGTGCAAGGAACTGATATGCGATTCTGAGGGGATCCTGGCCTATAAGCCGAACCATATCTTTAGAAGTAAAAGTGGCTCTCCAGTCAGAACAGAGATCCAAGTGATGGGTTTCGAAGTGTAAGCCGGTCAGCATCGACAAGTCCAACGAAGTAACTATCAGTTCCCCACAAGGAAAGTGAAAGGTGTTGGTGGTGTCCCACCGTCGCTCAGCCAGAGCTTTGATCAAAGCCACATGGCTCTCAGGATTGGTTTTGACCTTTAGAAAGGACACAAAATTAGTAGGCTCTAACAAGGGTCTTACCGGAGTCTCCTCAGATAAAACATCAGCAAGATAGGCAAAATTTGATCTAGCCCCCTATTCCTGAGCATGATGTTCTAAAAAAAAAAATTGAAAAAAAAATTAAAATAATAAATTCCAAATAAATAAAATAAAGGATGAGGTACCTCGATTCTGCCGTCCCAAGAAATGTGTTGCTTGGGTTCCTGCAACAAGTTCTTCGGGTCAGGATTATCCCGTGGGGCCTCATAGCTGTGGTGTCCCCGATTGCTACTTTCAGAAGATGAAGCCATCAAGAGGAAGAGAGGAGAAGCCTTAGAGAGAGGATCTAGAGAGAGAGAGAGGGAAATAAAAAATGGAGGAGTGAAGAGAATGAGGAACCTCACCCCTATTTATAGATTTTGAGAATCTCAGAAATGACCGTTATGTCCCCAACTTAGCCAAAGATGAGGAAACTTGTATTTTTGGAGCGATTCATATTGAAATCAGATGCCGTCAATTTTGTTGGATCCGTAGGATTTTTCTCTATCCATAGAGCTATCATCTGTCTAGATCAAACATGAGAAGCTTCTGTAATTTAGGAAATGACAGAGACAAAAAAATACTAGAAAAGTGAAAAGTTGTCTGGAACTTGACAGATCATACTTGTATGCCTCCAGACCTTGCAGGATGCAATCAGAGTACCTTCTTTTGTTCCCAAACAGATAGGAATGACCCAGTTCACCTACATCACGCCTGTCATTCAGAATAGATAGCCATGATGGGGGGCAGCTGTGAACACTTATTTTTTACACCCTCGGACTCATACCAACCTGAACAACATTCCCCAGAACCAAACCCTCGCTCAGACAAACTCGGAGCGGCTTCAGAATGGAGTCTGGGCATGGGTGCCGCCTTCCAAGCTTGGCATTGCCACCAGAGAGGGGTGGCGGTGCCGTGCAGAGTGGCTCTTTGCCACGGCAGCTGCCCTCCTTCAGTCCCTGTGCCGCCAAGGCTTATGGCGACGCTGCCACCCCTCTTTGGCGGCGACAACTTCTCTTACTAGCAGCAGTGACGTTCTGCACTTGATTTCTTCCGAATCCCACATCAAAAAATGATGGGATTCGACCTCCTAAGCTCCTATTATAAATAGAGAGCCTCCCCCACCTTCCAAAAGACACAGAAAGACACGGTGACACACATAGAAACAGACAAAGACTCATGAAAAGAAGGAAAGAAAGACAAGAAATCATTTACATTATTAGATTTCGTCTTTTTTCCTCTCTAAGTCATATTTTCTTCTTTTTTAGCTTTCTTTGGAGTTAAAGAGTTGTTATTAGGGGCGTATTGAGCCTCTCAGTTGAATATTTCTTCGAAGCAAGGTCCCTCTGGCGGTTTGTTTTCTTAAGAGCTAGGAAGGCATCTCGATCCTTTTCCTCGGGCATCGTCTGATCCAAGGTGGAACTCTGGTCCGGAAGAGCACTCCGTCCGCCAACATCCCTAAAAGCTAGAGTAAAGGTACAGTCTCCTAACTCATCTTTTTTATTTTGGTAGAGCATTAAAATAAAAAATCAAAACATGATAAATTAGGCATAAAATCAACCCTCCTTCGCGAGAAGAAAGAACTGCGTGGGTTTTTATTCCCATTCAACGGGATACGCAGGCAAGCTGTATAAAAGCTTCAAATCCAAAAAAGACAAAAACCATCTCTTTTCCTTTGATTATTTACTATACTTTATTTGTTGAATATATTATTTGGGGAATGTGTGATCAACCTAGAACCCATAAGGGTTAGAGTTGATATCCCCTATTTTTGAGGTTTTGAGATGTAATAATTTATTTTTATCGCTTTCTTTTAATTGCTTTACTTGTTTACATTTCAATTGTTCATCCACTTATTTACCTACTCATGCATCTTATATGTCATTCTTTAATTGCTCATGAAAATCATTTTAAATCAAGGTTAAAATTAGAAGCCAAGTTCAACCGAAAACCTAGTCCCCGAATACTCTTTGGTTTCAAGGACTAGTGCACTTTTTCCTTTGGGATAAAATTGGAGTCAAAATGGGTTTTTACCTTAAATTTTCCCAATAAAAATAACTTAAGGTGGTGACTTCAAAAATCAAAGTCGTTTTCAAATAAAAGACACTAAGATCATCTCCTCCGCGAGAAATTGCCCAAAATGAGCATTCTGATGACCCAACGCCTCTTTTTCTTTCGAAAAGAGCGAGCCCGGACGAGCGGCACTTGGGCGAGGCCTTACAAACATGCATCATACAAAACATATAAACAAACAAGAAACCCCCTTAGGTTTGCCCCTTTGAAACTTAGGTTCTAAACCTTTAAGCTGGGGTGTTACATTCTACCCCCTTAAATTAAATTCATCCTTGAATTTACTTAAGGTATAAGGTAAAACATTAACATGAATTAACAAATAAGGAAGGGTATCTTTATCTCATCTCAGCTTCACTCTCCCAAGTACACTCCTCTATTGTCCTATTTCTCCATAAGACTTTGACCATAGGAATGCTCTTGTTGCGAAGCTGTCTAGTCTGCTGATCAACTATCTCAACTGGCACTTCTTCATAAGCTAACTCTTCATTTATCTCTACATCCTATAGCTGAAGAACATGGGATGGATCTGATATGTACTTCCTCAACATCAAAATATGGAAGATTGGATGTACATGTCCTATGTTTGGAAGTAGTGCCAATCTGTAGGATACATTTCCTACTCTATCTAAAACCTTGAAAGGAAGGTGATAACTTCCCTTTCTTTCCAAATCTCATAACTCCCTTTATAAGAGAGATTTTAAGGAATACATGATCAGCTACACTAAACTATATGTCCTTTCTCTTAGGATCAGCATAACTCTTCTGCCTACTGAAGGCAATCCTAATTCTTTCCTTAATTAAGGGCATCTTTTCCATTGTCTCTCTAATCAAATCAGGGCCCTCTAGCTATTTCTCTCCAGGTTCAACCCAACATATTGGAGATCTGCACTTTCTTCCAAACAGTGCTTCATATGGTGCCATGTCAATAGTGGACTGGTAGCTGTTCTTGTATGCAAACTCTATCAATGGCAGGTAATGATCCTAGCTGCCCTTGCAGTCCATCACATAGAGCCTTAACATATCCTCTAAGATTTGTATAGTCCTCTCTGTCTGACCATCTGTCTGTGGGTGAAATGCTATACTGAACTGCAGTAAACTGAGTACCCCTGTCAGAAATGATTACCAGTGGTACTCCATGCAATCTGACAATCTTGTCAATGTATAACTGAGCATACTAAACTGCTGTGTAAGTAGTCTTTACCTCCAGAAAATGGGCTGACTTGGTTAACCTGTCCACTATTACCCATATGGAATCATAGCCCCTCTGTGTCCTTGGCAATCCAACCACAAGGTCCATAGTAACTTGTTCCGTTTTCCACTATGGTAGTTGAATCTCCTGTAGTAAGCCAGATGGCTTCTGATGTTCCACTTTAACCTGCTGATAGGCTAAACAGGTAGACACAAATCTAGCTATGTCACCTTTCATGTTGGGCCACCAGTAATGCTGTTTCAAATCCTGATGCATCTTTATGACACCTGGATGAATAGTGTATGGAGCATAATGAGTCTCCTCCATGATCTACTTTCTCAAACCATCACAGTCAGGCACACATAATCTATCATTGCATCTCAATACATTATCCCTAACTATGAATTTAGGAGCCTTATCTTCACTGACTAATCCTATGATCCTCACCAACTGTGCATCTTTACTTTAGGAACTCTTTATTTCATCTAATAATAGGGGTTTAACCTGAAACTGTGCTATCAGTACCTGTTCCTGTCCCTGTAATTCAAAATCCAAAATCAACCCCATTGCTATCAATTCCCTGAATTCCTATACCAGAGGCTTCTCTGTAACTGTCATATATGATAAACTGCCCATAGATTTCCTGCTAAGTGTATCTGCTACCATATTAGCCTTCCCTGGATGATATAGAATCTGACAATCATAATCTTTAAGCAATTCAAACCATCACCTCTGTCTCAAATTTAGTTCTTTCTGCTGTAGTAGATACTGAAGACTCTTGTGATCTGTATAAATTTCACATTTAACTCCATAAAGATAATGTCTCCAGATTTTCAAAGCAAAAATCAATGTTGCCATCTCTAGGTCATGGGTAGGATAATTTGCTTCGTACTTCTTTAACTGTCTAGAAGCATAAGCAATTACCTTCCTATCCTGCATCAGTACACATCCTAGGCCAATTCTAGATGCATCACAGTAAATAGCAAAAGTACCATCCTCTATGGGTAATGTCAGCACTGGAGCTGTAGTCAAACATGTCTTAAGAGTTTGAAAGCTTCTCTCACATTGTTCACTCTAATGGAACTTTTCCTGTTTTCGGGTCAGTCTAGTCAATGGAGCAACTATTTTGGAGAAGTCTTTAACAAATCTCCTATAATACCTAGCTAATCCCACAAAACTTCTCATCTTTGTTACTGTAGTAGGTCGAGGCCAATTGGATATTGCTTCAACTTTCTGAGGATCAACCTTGATGCCATCTTTGCAAATAACATGCCCCAGAAATGCTACCTCTGTCAACCAGAAATCACTCTTCTCATAATTTTCACTCCAATAGAACTTTTCTTCTTTTCAAGTCAACCTGGTCAGTGGAGCAACTATCTTTGAGAAGTCTTTAACAAATCTCTGATAATATCCTGCTAATCCCACAAAACTCCTCACCTCTATCACTGTAGTGGGTCGTGGCCAATTAGACACTGCTTGCACTTTCTGAAGATCAACTTTGATGCCATCTTTACTAATAACATGCCCCAGAAAGGCTATATCAGTCAACCAGAAATCACACTTTGAAAGCTTGGCATATAACTGATGCTCTCTCAGAATCTGTAATGTGATCCTAAGATGCTCTTCATATTCCTCTTTACTCCTAGAATAGATAAGAATATCATCAATGAAGACAATGATAAACTTATCAAAATAGGTCTTGAACACTTTGTTAATCAGGTCTATGAAAGCTACAGGGGCATTAGTCAACCCGAATGGTAGCACTAGGAACTCATAGTGCCCATATCTGGTTCTGAAAGCAGTCTTTGAAACATGCTCCTTCTTGATTTTCATTTGATAGTACCTTGATCTCAAGTCAATCTTGGAGAAATAGCAGGCTCCCTGTAGCTGATCAAACAGATCATCTATCTTGGGCAATGGATATCTGTTCTTCACTGTTACCTTATTCAACTGTCTATAGTCAATGCACATTCTCATTGTTCCATCTTTCTTCTTAACAAACAATACTGGAGCTCCCCAAGGTGAACTACTGGGTCTAATGAACCCTATATCCAATAGTTCTTGTAACTATACCTTAAGCTCCTTTAACTCTGGTGGTGCCATTCTGTAAGGAGGAATGGAGATTGGATCTGTACCAAGATACACTTCAATCTCAAACTCTATCTCCCTGTCTGGTGACAAACCAGGAAGATCTGCAGGGAAAAAAATCAGAAAAATCCTGTACCACTGGAATATGCTCTAATTCCTTAGGTACCTTT
>CANXYC010314606.1:0-21672 GCA_948193065.1 Aleurites moluccanus | reverse complement strand
GAGCGGCTTATGTATAACTGTGAAAGTAAAATTATTATATAAAACCCTATTTTTTTTTTTGTTTATATATATATATATATATATATATATATATATATATATATATATATATATATATATATAAGGGATACCTGTGAGTATGAGTATAAATGGGTGCACCAGTTGGATAACGGGTAAAAAATATTCATTTCTTAATGGGTGCTGTTTTTAATATTCATTACCCGCATTACCTGTGGATATCTGCAGGTACCGATAATTTTTGCCAGGTTTAATTAATTCGATTCATGTGGCCTCAGATTGATTAATTAATGAGTGAGATTTACTTGTCATATGTTAACAATAAGTGAGATTTATATGTTAACAATTTAGGGTGGCCGTAGCATAATTAGCAAATAGTTGTTCCACTTTTAGCGCTAGGATTCTTTTCCTGGGAAGGGGCTCGAGCTCGAGATCTCACGTGTCCGAAGATGATTTCAGTACCAATCAATAAAAAATTAGCTTTAGGATTTTATTTGTCATATATTTCTATAAAATCTTGTGCCTTTAAAAGCCAGCGACCCTCAGTAAGCATAATTTGGTTAATAGAATTGCAGAGCTAGTACAAAAGTACCCCAATTCACTGTTATATGCATCCTGAAAACTGTCAAACTGGAGGTCAACAGTATTTTAGACCCACCAAAATATGAAGAAGGTTACAATTATAAATGATTGCAATATTGAAATATTGAATCCCAATTACACAAAGTCAACATTATTTGAAATCAAAGCAACCTTGACCACATAATATAAAATTGAATAATAGAGCATTGAGATTCCAACAGCTTATGCGCAGGATACTGACACAGAGGAAGATGTTGCAAAGATGAGGACAAACAAATCAAGAAAAAAAAAAAAGAATAGCATAAACTTGATTATGACTTTGTTATTACTTAGGGGTTGGGGATTTGAGAGAGTTTTTCAGTGGCTCAGTGGCTAGCAAATGGCCAAATGAAAATTTCAACTTTTAAGCATCGAATAATTGTCTCATCTTGACTAGCAAGATCCTTGCAATTATCGGAGGTGTTTTCTGTCTAATGATCCACCTCAAAATTCATAATCCGTTCTATTCTTCTGATTTGCAATATTGATTTGTTGCTATAGCCTACCTTCTTAATGGCTGTAAGTGGTCTTTTAATTTATAACTCCTCTGTTTCCTTTTTTAATATTTTTCCTCCTCTTTTTTCTTAATATAGCATAGGTTTATGGTTTCTGATTTATGGCATGATTGCGATATCATGTACTCCTGTAATTAGATTGAATTAATATTTGTTTTTCAATTAAAAAAATAAGTTTGCTTATTAATCAAGTAACATTAATCAATCCTTGCAAAAAATCAAAAAAAGTATGAAACTGAAAAAGGGTGCCTAATCATGGGCAATTTGAAGTTCTGATGACTTGGAACGAAATCAGAATTTCAGATGTCTAGACACAGAGTACCTGTTCTCTATAATGAATCAGTCTTTTAAGAAATTAAACAACTTAATTTCTAATGAATAATGACTTCTTCTTCCTCACAGTCACAACAACAGCAACGTTCTCATGACCTCAAATTCGGAATCTGGGAAAAATAATAATATACCTTCTACTACATACTTTGAGAATGCACTCAAAATGAAAACCGGAGTGATGATAAATCCAAATAATCCTCAGGAGAATCCAGAGGCCTTCATGTATGGAAGAGGCGAAGTCGAATTGAGTTTTGGTCATCCTGCCAGTGTTAGCGTTTCTGAAGAATAACAACATGATCCTCACAGGCATACAGCTAATCACCAATGGAACAACACATCAGAATCTGGCACTGGCAGCGACAAAAGCAATTCTGGTTATTCGCTGTTACAGGCTAGTTTTCGACATAAAAAATCTAACAGGAACAAGGAGCTGGTAGGAGAAGCTCATTAGAACTTGAATATTAATTGTCTATTTATTTATTTCATATTGGATCCTGTTAATGTTAATAATGCTAATGAATGGCATTTGCCATTTGCAGCATCATTTCCTAAATTTGGAGCTTGGATGAAACAGACCCAAGTTCAGGAGAAGGATTTACTGTAATTTTCAACAGAGTGAAGGAGGAAAAAAAAAAATTGCATCTGCCACTTTCTATCTCTCCCATCACAACCAACATATCATTCCCACACAAGATCAAGCAAACCACTATCTTCTTTTTTATTTATTTTTTCTCTCTAAATTTAAGGTAATCATTTTGATATTCATAACCATAAACTATTGTACTGTGATTCATCAAATTCCAATTCCATTTATGATAACAATTATATCATAAAATCTGTTGCAGTTTTGTTGCTGTCTATTTTCATGTGGAAGCAAGTAACCAAGTCACATGCATATACTCTCGCTTCAGGAAACAAAATGCATTCTCTCTGTTGATTTTGTCCTATATTAACTTTTTCCTTTAATTAAAATAATATTTTTGCATCCTTTGAAACAGGATCTAAGTTTGTTTTTCATTGTTGTACTTATAACAGATACAATTTTTTTTTTTTTTTTTTAAATATAATTCATTGGAAAATATTCAAATTTAAAATTTTCTATCTATTAAATAAAAGTACATGGAAATTTATGAGAACAAATCGATGTATATGTCGGTATCCAGCTAGCAAAGCCCACGCTGTCCCCCTCAAGAAGGCCCACCTCAATAGCCCAACGGCCAATCACACGTAATAAAAGGCGAAATCATTTCATATAATACGACATCGTATTCTAATTTTACCTGAGCGCCAAAGCCTATTGCACAGCGAGAAAGAGAGCAAACATATCCTTAATACTAATTCAAATTTGAAAGACAGATTCACCCATTAGAGAGAGAGAGAGAGAAAAAAAAAAAAGAGGGGCTGATTTCTTCCTTTAAAAACAAAATTGGGTAAAGAAAGGGGATAGAGATAGACTTTGTTGTTTCGAATTCGAAACTCATAGTAAGGGGTGTGGTTTAGTATTGAAAATGGAGATAGAAAAAGGTGTGATCGGATCATGCTCAAAAGAACATCAACAGATGTACAAGGAGTGGTTTAACTCAACCGATTCAGGTTTTCCTTTTTTTTTTTTTAATTTTTTTTTGATATTTTACTCACTGCTACTTCTAGTACTTAACCCAACTCTTAATTTGTTTAATTTTAAATTTTAAGCAAATGTATATTGGGATTAATTTCGTGTAGATGGAGATGGGCGTATTACTGGAAATGACGCCATCAAGTTCTTCGCTATGTCAAACCTTTCTCGTCAGGAACTCAAACAGGTTGCTACATCTCCTATTTATCACCCTTAATTATTTTGTTTTATTCTCCAGATGTTGCATTGATTCTTATTAATTCAGAGGTAACTTCAAATAGTTGCATTCTACATTTGTCGTATCTTTGCTTTGTTCACTTGTCCAATTCAAACTCCACAAGACCTAATTTATTTATTTCTCCCAAGGTTTGGGCCCTTGCAGATTCTAAACGCCAAGGATTCTTAGGATTTACAGAGTTTGTTGCTGCTATGCAGGTTGTGTTCTGAATTATTGTTCCTTGATTTTTGTCATAGCTAAGTTGATGTCAAATCTCATTTTCCCATTGATTTTCTTAACTGCAGCTCATTTCTCTGGCGCAAGCAGGACATGAAATAACCTCAGATGTTCTTAAGACTACATGTATGTAGTAAATAAATGCTTGGTTTGTGCTATCATGATTTTTCTTATGAATTTAGCAACTGGCATATCTATGATTTTTTTGGGTTTTCTTATTCCCATCAATCTTTTTTCAAAAGGAAATGTATTGGGAATTCACTGGTCATGACTGTGGTTGTCTAAAGGACAACCCATGAAGGCCATATGTTGAGTAAAACAAGACTAGTTTTGGAATTTATGATATGCTCTATGTCATAGAGAAATATGCGCATTTCATTTCCCCTTACTGTTAAAACAAAGGCATCAAGGATTTATGCCTCTTTGGTGGATCCTTGCTATTTTTCATCATTAACAAGTTTTATATCAATGTCATTTTGGCTGTTAACATTCTTGATTTTATTTTGGTTATTTAACTGGTTTGATGCATTTACTTTTCTCACAGCTTCCATGGAGAATATTAAACCTCCATTGATGGAAGGCATTGATGCCTTGTTAATTGTAAGCAGTCTGCCTTTTCTTTGTGGTTAAATTATCTATATGCAACTACTAATTTAATTTCTCTTTATAATTTTCCAGCAAAATAAGGGTTCAACAACAAATAGCGAGCTAGAAATTAATGGTCAGACACTTATCACATTGACTTGCTATAAGACGCCTCTTTTTTTTTTTTTTTAATTGTTAGTTAATTGGTAATGGATAATGCAGGTCCTGCTCAGCTACAACCATCAACAACAGGTCAACGGGTTAATTCAAAGCCATCAAGAAAGGTGAGGTATATGTTCCAATGTGTCATTATAAATGCTCCTCTGTCTCTAATTATGTTGTTTTCTCCTCCTCCTCCTCCTATTCCTGTCTCTATGTTTTCTTTTTAACATTTGATGTCAGTTGTTTTCCCTTTTTTCTAACTATAACATTTATTATTTGTTGGATGGTATCTATTAAAGGTGAAGTAAGGATGTTAGTATCTTGGACAAACATGTGCCATGTAACTTAATCACTGTTTTTTTGTGTGTGTTTATGTGGAATTATGCAGTAGGAGTTCCTTGTGTGCCTATTTCTACTTTTGAATTGAGTTTCCTGCTGCTTGAAGCCTTTTCTTGTTTTATTGGTATTTTCTTTATGTTGTGAAAATCTTATATTTACTACCAAGCTAATTAGCATGTGGGATCAGTGGTCTATATTTCCCATGGTTGAATTTTTCTTACCCACTTTCTTAGGCTGTGCCCATGATCTTTCAAAATATAGGGATGTTTTTCTATGCATATCTATTTCTCTATCCTATTTTGTGAGATTTATTGTTTATGCTTAATAATTTCAGTAATATACTAGATCAACTTATTCCTACCTTTTTTTAGGGGATGCTTGCATTTTTAAATTGTCTCCTGATGAATTCTCTCTCTCTCTTTTTTAATTTCCTGCTTAGATGCCACTTATTGCAGTTACATCCATTATTGATGGCTTGAAGAGACTGTATATTGAAAAGCTTAAGCCTTTGGAAGTTACCTATCGTTTCAATGATTTTGTGTCTCCCTTATTGGTGAGTGTACTGAAAACATTTTCATTTTTTGTATTAGCATACACATTTAAATGATGATTGACTCTCTCTCTCTATCTCTTTTCTGTGTTGAACTCCACTTTAATTTTCTAAATAATAATGCGATGTTTCTTTGACTCTTGTTTGCTTGTAATAGACCCTGGGTACAAAAGCTTTAAGTAACTGTCAAAATTGACTTATTTTTCAGACAAACAGTGATTTTGATGCCAAGCCTATGGTTATGCTTTTGGGTCAGTATTCCACTGGCAAAACAACATTCATAAAACATTTACTTAGATGCAATTATCCAGGTTAGTTAGTTAATTACTTTTGTTTCTCTTTTCCTTTTCGATACATTAACATTTCTAGTCAACAATCTTAATCTTCCTTGGTTATTTTTCTTTTTCCACTGGACAGGAGCTCACATTGGACCAGAGCCTACAACTGACAGATTTGTTGTTGTCATGGTATGATCAGTCATTTTCATTAAGTCGTTTTATTCTAAAAAATTTGAATGATGTAGTAAGTTATGTTGAAACCTTCATTCAATTATTTACACCCATGTATTCTCTTTCAGATTTATATTTGATTCATTTTAATTTCTATGGTTTTATTGGGATGTGAGTTGCAATTGTTCAAAAAATTTCTAGACATTAGGAGTTCTTTTTATGCATTTGGGAAGTCTAATACAAAGTGATATTTAATCTCTTAACCGTATAAATTTAATGTTGCAAAATAGGTAATGACTTTCTAAAGGAGAAGGGAATTATGTTGACATTGAGTTCTTGCATCCTATTTCCAAGGTTGTCTACATTTGTTGTTTACAATACCTTAATTATACTTGTGTCTTTACAGAAATTTATTGGGGTCATTATTCTTTTGTGCAAGGCAAGATGAGTTTCTTGTTGAGATGCAATGTGATTATCATGTACATATTGATTGTCATAGTCAGGATCACTCCTGCAGATCTCTTTCTTGTATATTTTTATGTTAAAAGTTCGCTCCAGTTTTGAATCTTGCTTTGCTACAATTTAATTTACTTTCTATGCTTTGAAAGTCATTAGATCCAAAGAACTATAACACATTTAGTTTTTTGGATCAAATTTCCAAATCTATCAAGCTATTTCTCTCTAGAAAGGAGTTGCATGGAGTAATAATGTAACAACTAACAAGTGTTATTACAAGTTTACATTCTAAACCTGTGATAACCTATGGTTTGACTCATTGAAAAGCCTTGTGATTTGATGTTGATTGCAATTTGCTCCATTTTTATTTTCATGATGGATGCTTATCAAGTTAGTTTTTGATAGCTCATTCTATTCTTGAAAATCAGTCTGGATCGGATGAAAGGAGTATTCCTGGGAATACAGTTGCTGTTCATGCAGATATGCCATTTAGTGGCCTAACAACTTTTGGAGGGGCATTCTTATCAAAGTTTGAGTGTGCTCAAATGCCACATCCAGTGAGTTAGAATTTATGTTTACTTTGGGTGATTGTTATCCATCTACATTGGTATTTATCATAATCACCATTTGAATTCACTTGCAGTTGCTAGATGAAATCACAATTGTTGACACTCCTGGGGTTCTTTCTGGAGAAAAGCAACGAACGCAAAGGAGTTATGATTTTACTGGTGTTATATCATGGTTTGCAGCAAAATGTGATCTTATTCTTCTTTTGTTTGATCCTCATAAACTTGATATAAGTGATGAGTTTAAGAGAGTAATTGCATCTTTGCGTGGCAATGATGACAAGATACGTGTCGTTCTAAATAAAGCAGACCAGGTTGATACACAACAGGTTAGATATTGCATTCCATTGCTGTCTTTACTTTTTAATAACACAAATTAATAGGTAAACTGCTTACTTGCAAACATCATTCTGTAGTTGATGAGAGTTTATGGGGCATTAATGTGGTCTCTTGGAAAAGTCCTAAACACTCCAGAAGTTGTACGTGTTTACATCGGGTATGTTCTTTATCTTTCATACATTATTTAACGTGTCACTAAAATTCTCCTTGTGCTAGAGAGTTGCCATCTTGTTAAAGTTTGTCTATTGCTTTAATTACACCTACTGTATGGGTGAAAGACAGATTAAATTTGTCTTGTGTTTAACTGCTTATTAATTATGGTTGATCCTAAAAACTTGTCTTATGATTGCAAACTTGCTTGTGGTTTTTTCTTTCATGTACTTTTTTTTTCCTTGTTGAATTTACTACATTACACAATTTCAGGGTAGTGTATTTTCTTATTCATTTTCAAGTGGTTGTAGCATTTTTATATAATTGTCATTTTCTAAGGTCGTGAAACTTTTGTTGGCTTTGCAGTTCATTCAATGACAAGCCTATTAATGAAGAAATTATCAATCCAATGTTTCGTGAACTTTTTGAAAAAGAACAAGATGATCTTCTCATGGACTTGATTGAAATTCCAAAGAAGGCTTGTGATCGTCGTGTATGTGTATCAATGTCAACTTGTGATTTTTATTGATTTGGCATATGCAAACTTGCAAACACATGTTTATTTCTTTGCATCTGCAAATGATTATGTGCTTCAGAGAATAAGCAGGCAAATGATAGTTATTAATATTTATTGTCATTGTAGATCAATGAATTTGTGAAGCGTGCTAGAGCTGCTAAGATCCATGCCTACGTAATTAGCCATCTCAAGAACGAGATGCCTGCCATAATGGGTAAGGCTAAGACTCAACAACGCCTTATTGACAATCTTGAAGATGAATTTGCAAAGGTTTCTCTCTTTCCCTTTATCTACTTTTGTGCTTCCCTCTGGTCTGATTTCTGAATGTGTAATCATATATCCTTTTATTGAACAGGTACAAAGGGAGTTTCATTTACCAGCAGGAGATTTTCCAAATGTTGATCATTTCAAGGAAGTCTTGAATGGTTATAGCATCGATAAATTTGAGAAATTGAAGCCTAAGATGATACAAGCTGTTGATGACATGCTTGGCTATGAGATTCCAGAGCTGTTGAAGAATTTTAAGAACCCTTATGCGTAAATGACCATGGAAGTGAAACATGCTATGGTTATAGACTTGCATGAGTATGTGTTCCGTGCATTCTCAGTTAGTGTCCAGTTTGGGATGTAGGTTCAGTTTTTGTGTGGAGAAAGTGTTTGGGATAATGTTGTTAAATGGTCAATTTTGATAGTAATGGCACATCCACTTCCTTGAATTAAGGACAAGAATAGTTATATAAACTTGTGTTCATATGTTCAGTCCACTCATGTTTGGAAAAACTTGATAGGATGTTAATCCCTGGGGCTAAATATTGAATCTATTTTGTGATCGAGTAGAAAGGTTACTTCAATATCTTGAATATTATGTTGTTCCTCCCTTTGATTCACAACCAAAAAAAAAATATTGATTCTTAAGGATATTGGTTGGATTAAGGAGAGCTAACGATAAATTTGATCTTTGAAATGTAGGTTGCATGAAAGATTAATTCTTAGCTAATCTTAGTGTATAGTTATTACAATTAAATCATTTATGGACAATTTTATTTTTATGCACAAAAATAAAATTGTCCATAAATGATTTAATTGTATCAAATACGTTAGTTTTAAGAAATCAAGGGTGTGTTGAAATGGGAAACTAGACAAATATGGAGATAGAAAATGCGAGTGAGTATCATGATTTAATTAGGTTTAAAATTTGGTAAAATCAATGTAATCGATGTTTTTAAAAGAAAAATATGGTTGAGTATATATATATATATATATATATATATATATATATATATATTTTAAGAGAGATGGCAAAATTAATTCAAATCTGGATATTTGATTAGATTTATTTGATATTAATTTAAAAGTTAATAATTTAAAATTTAAATTATTTAACTTGAAAGTAATTTATATTCAAAAATTAACCAATGTGATAAAAATTTAAATTTATGAATAAATCGATTTAAATAGATAAATTCATCTGAATGGATGCTGAATTATTCGATTTGAAATTTTAACTATGATTCGAATCGGACAGTAAATCAATTTAAAATGACTCAAATTCAAACACATCTCAACTCAAATGGAATAGTCATCCAATCTAAAGATAGAATTCGAAATAACCAAAATATATTGGCTCTTAAATTATGGTCAACAGTATCTATATGTAGCTGTGAAGATCAAAAGGATACAACCACCAATATCTATGTGGTGCGGAGCCAAACAATTGAATTAGGCATATTTTAGGGCAAGTTTTGCTCCTCTTTAATGGATATTTTTGGTCTGCATCACTTGAAGATTCCTGATTATGTGCATGCTTAAATTGATCTAGAAAAATGTAGATGAGGCTGTAGAGAAATTTAAAGCTCAGGGTAACCAGGTGTTGGGTGTTGTTTGCCACGTGTCAAATGCACAACAAAGGAAGAATCTTATTGAAAAAAAGGTTCAGGTGAGAATTTTGGGTGGCCTTTTCTCTTTGCATGCATATGGCTCTGTCTCCTTGGCTTCTTTCATCTCCACCCCCTCCTTTATATAGGTCTAAATTGATTTTTGTGCATGCTTCAATTAGATCTTCGGAAGAGAAGTGGGCCTCGCTTGCAGTTAAAACTTAAAAATGGTTGTCATAACTCATGATGGGAAGCTGCTGGTTTTAGGTTTCAGAAATATGGCAAAATAGATGTGGTTGTATCCAATGCTGCTGTCAATCCATCTACTGATCCCATTTTGAAGATCGAAGAATCTGTCCTCGACAAGCTCTGGGAAATTAATGTCAAAGCTTCTATCCTTCTTTTGAAGGTAATCTTTTCTTCTTTCAAAAAGCTAGAAATTGCAAAATGCCATACCAGGCCTAGATGGTTTGCCTGAGGGTGTCCAGTTGATTTCCCTTGGAGATACATTGGTTTACATGCATTGACATTTTTCTATGAAAATCTGTAGCTTGATATCCGCTTTGTCTCTCTCTCTCTCTCTCTCTTTTGGCAGGAAGCAGCTCCTCACTTGCAAAAGGGCTCTTCAGTTATTCTTGTTTCCTCTATTGATGGTTACCATCTCATGCTTCCTTGGCTATGTATGGGTGACAAAGACAGCTCTTCTTGGACTTACTAAGGTAGGCAATTGAGTCCCAAGTTCTTGTCGTATATTATTACTTCAGCATTAACAAACCATAGCTTGCTTCTCGTTGGGATATTCTGTCTTTCTCTTGTCAAGCTCCTCAAATGTGGGGTTAAAGTTATTACCCAGTGATGAAAAGGCTAAATTGCTGTACTTTGTTGGGTTAATCTTTCACATACAGATGGAATTTATATACTACATTTTGCAACAAATGATGTATTTTTCACCCCATCCCGAGGTCCTCAGTCTTTCATCACGGGGATTGAATCTGAGACCTTCAAGATGAAATTTCTAAGTTTTAACCAACTGTCTACCAAGGATTATGAAAATACATAGTATGAAACAAAGAAAAAAGGAGAGAAAGACAAACTCCATTGATGCTAGATCATAATCTGGTAGAGGCGAACGATATATCGAACAATAAAAAACTAAAGCCCACCTATCGCTAGCCGACTTTAAGTTGTAGCAATATGTCACGAAAATTACAAAGCTCAGAAGATTATATAAAAACATATTTCCTTTTCTTTGTATTCTTCATTTTTTTTGGCTCGTTCTCTCTCTATTCCTGCAACATAACCACCCTTTTATAGAGGGAATGGTTTCTAGTCTGCAACCAACACTTATCTAATCAAGATTTACTCCCATACTTCCTTTCCTTAAAACAAGGGTATCCATTCCATTTTAATAAAAGAGAAATTATTACAAAAATATTTTCTGCAAAATCTTAACCTCCAACACTCCTTGTTGGAGTTTTTTTTTTCAATTTTGAAACATCTCTTTTTATGCTTTTCACAATGAATCCAAGAAATTAAACTTGGGTGGATGAAAAAAATTTTCTATATAAAATGTTGGACTTGGGTGGACAGAGAAAATTTCTTTTATATAAAATATTAAACTTGGCCAGACCAAATAAAATTTTTTCTATAAATTAATATGACTTTTTCTATTAGGGTGATCCAGGCCACCTAAGTCCCTACAAGCCTTCGTCCCTGGTCATCTGCAACTATTTTTAAGAGATTCAAACCTTCATCTTAGAACACCAACAGTATCATCAATTTTTTTGGTCTTTTAAAAAGATATTATT
Source organism: Aleurites moluccanus (assembly GCA_948193065.1). Taxonomy (NCBI): domain Eukaryota; kingdom Viridiplantae; phylum Streptophyta; class Magnoliopsida; order Malpighiales; family Euphorbiaceae; genus Aleurites; species Aleurites moluccanus. The sequence continues at coordinate 10,321 of CANXYC010314606.1, read as the reverse complement.
CATCGATTGCAACTCTCCTCCATGAAAGCATCTATGATTCTTCAAATTCTTCAAGCAAATGGCTGAACACGATCCTTCAATCAGTTGCATCAATTTTAATAGTTTTTGGACATTGAAGGCCTTTCAAATAACATTTCAGTTTATGGGCTTGATAATCCCTTCAAATTTTCATCAAATATCAGTTTAAAGACACGAATTAGTCTCCATCAAATTCTCAGTTTAGGGACATGATAATTTTTTTCAATTTTCAGTTTATAAACATGAAGGTTTCCATGAAAATTTTAATTTAGAGACAAGATGATCTTCTTCAATTTTAAATTTATAAATATGAAGGTCTCCGTAAAAAACAAATCAAAATCATGAAAATTGAAACATAAAAAACTAACTTTGGACAAAAATAAACAAATTCTTGAATAATTGTGCAAGAACAAAAAATATTTTCTTCAATGAGGTTATTTTTTGAAAACACAACACATTGGCTAATTATCAAAGAGTATTGATCATAGCCAATTTATGAGGAGTTGCATAATTGACTCACTTTGGAAGCTTAGATTTGAATCAAGAAAATATATTCATTTCACAGCCCACAAAAATCGTTGGAACTTTGATAACATATTGGAGAAATCGAAAAGAAAGAGTTTTTGGTTAAAGCAAAATGGCATGAATTTAGATATCAACACATCATAAACACATCCAAATACTAATAGCAAAGAAAACAAAACATAAAACATAGGTGAGATGAGAGAAAGATAAATTTTATTGATACCATGTTCTGCAAAAATTACAAAGTTATAAAGATTATACAAAAATATATTATTTTTTTTCTCTCTCTCTCTTTCTTAAAGTTATCATATTCGTAATATGTTCGGTCGAAAAACGTGACACGGGAACGCAAGACACACATAGAAAAAAATGCAAAATAGGAGTATATTTCTTTGGATTGTTATTTTGAAATGAAAATTGTTTAGAATTTTTATTCGGACGCCCTGATTTAAAATGATTAAGTGCCCGTTTGACATATGAAAAGGAAAAAATAATTTTTTTAGATAAGAAATTGATTTTGACTCAATTTAGTGTTTAGTAAATATTAAAATTAATAAAAATAATTATCTAAATAGATAAAATTCAACTATTTGGATAAGTTAGAAATTTAAACTTTTCAAAAAAGTTAAATTTTAGATTAAATGCGTAACTAATTTTAAAAAATTAATAGATAAAAATATCCTTATAAGTTTATAAGCAGTTTTTAAATTATATTTTATAAAATACAAACATACAGTTAATTATTTTTAGAAATATCACTTTTAAAAAAATAACTTTTCTTCATATGAAAAATTATTTTTGTGTCAAACTAGGCCTAAATATGATATGTATAATTTAATAAAATAGCATTGCTGACCATTAAATTTTTAATTAATATTTGAAATAAGATATTAAAAATTGATAAAATAATTCATAATTCAAAATTAACAAAAGTCAAAACTAATAAGAAAGATTAACATACTGCAAATTAAAACTCCAAAATTTTCAATTAAAATATGTTTCCGTTGATTTCGTTGACTTAAGTTTTTGTTAAAAGTTGAAATATATCCAAAATATTATAATATTTTTAAATATCAATCATAAGGTTCAATAGATAATTTTATCCTTAATTTTCTTAATTAATAAAATTATTCTTAAATTTTTTTAAATAAAATCATACCTACAAAATTTATTTTTCAATAATTTTAAATTAATTAATTAATTTTTAAATAATGATTTGTTAAATAAAAATATATATACTTATAATTAATATATTTTATAATAAAATATTAAAAAATATAATCACATATGATATCATTGTTTTACTCTTAAAAACTGCAACATATTGTACTATAACTAATATTATCTTTTTTCTAAAGAGTAATGAAAAACTCAATATAGCATGTAGCCATCCAATTTGCTTGTAGTAATCACATGGCTATTACATTAGATGAACAGTTAAATTAAATTAATTTTTAAATCTAAATACGACAAATCTTAGTTCAAGAGTTATGTTATTCAACATTTACTAACTAAATAAAATAATTAATTAATAAGTAGATGAAAAGAAATAAGAATATGTACATTTTTTCTTCTTCTTCTTCGTCTTATTTCAACAGTTTGAAACATTGAGTTTTCATGATTCTTCAAATCATCATCTTTTTTTATTTCATCAGTTTGAGTTTTAATTTGCAAATCACCATCATCTTCTTCTTCTTCTTTTTTTTTTTTCATGGATCTACAAGTCCCTGCATCTAGTCTTTATACACAAAACAGGAACGTTGGTTGTGGCGATCTGATTTTCATTCTCGAGTAAATTGGGAAGAAGATGACTGCAAATGGGGACGCATGTCCCGAAATTCGGTTCCAGGGAATTCGCAACCCAGAAAAAAAATCTCAGTAACTCCTAAAAAAATTTTCACCTTCACTCAAATTCATATTTTTATACAGAAAAATTTTGTCAGCCAACCCAACCCAGCTTTTACACAAAAATATTTTTTCAGTCCACCAATAATTAATTTGCTGATTTGATTCATGTGCCTAATCAAGATTCCCTCTCATACTTCTTTCCTTAAGCAAGAATATCCATTCCTTTTAACAATATATATATATATATTAGGAAGAAAAAAATATAAGAATGTCTATAAATATTATTAATGTTTTATTCTTTTCTTCACAATCTCTCCCAATTTCTATCAGTCTTTCAATCTCTCAATCAACATCCTAATTTTCAATTATTTTATTTTTATTATCTAAATTTTTTAAAAGAGTGAAATGTATAGGATTGAGGATTTCTGATTCCAAATGTTTCAACTAATTTAACCTTCCATGAATAAAAATTATAAGGTTAGATTTGCTATATGTATGAATTTGTTATTTTACATGATAAAAGAAATAAGTGTGTACCATTTCTTCCGCTTCCAAAATAATAATCAAAGAAAAAAAGCCTAAATAGTATCAAAGGTAAACACGTTAGTTAGCTCAAATAGCTCTCTCTCCCTTCGAGTGATGGCTTAGTACTTAGATGTAACTTGTAAGATGCCTTCGTAGTACAGAGCACATCGGGAGACAAAAAACATAGCTATAACCTTAACAGTTATGTTCCTCGTAAGCATTTCACATATATACAAGAAACATAAGCGTGATTCTCGATAATTCTCAACAGAACCCTAATAAATACTAGCAATTTTACAATACTACTAAAGTCGGGACCCATTTCCGTACCCCTTTGGGCAACTCTGCTAACTTATGTACACTAATCATCTAAAAATCCAAAAATCAAAATGATGAAACAATTGCCAGCTTCTTTGCACAGAGATATCCTTCCTTCCCCTACTGAATTTCTGTCACAATCTCCAACACATTATCCCTTATCACTAGATTATGCTCGATTTGTACATCATCTTCAGTAATTGTGGCTCTGGTACTTCTAGGCTTCAAGGCCATTTTTATATGCACTTCTAATACCTAGAAACCACGTGCCTTGTGAATTTCCTTCCTCACCCCACCCTTTGTATTTACTTGCGAAATCCAGTTCAAAACAAAACCAAGATTATGGTAAAACGTAAGATATCTACACAGGAACTACATCAGCATCTTGATTATCCTCGCATGTCAAAACAAGACCCTCAACATAGGTTGGAAGAAGGCATCGGAACCATTGACAGCCTGTTGAGACAGGCTCCTGTGGTGGAACTAGCATTAGCACATTATCATGGCGGCGAACAACACCCATCACACTTACAGTGCTCCCTTCTTTGATATACCTGAGATGCAACAAAATCTTTAGAAGCATTCAGCTGAAAAAATTTTAAATAAAATGTCAAGCAATCAATCAGTTCCTAAGTGACGGGGGAATTAAAGGCATGGACAAAAACCAAAGGATGCAGGAGAACACAAGGATACTCAGTGTACCCTTCTTTGAGGCGCATAATCCGGTCATTGCTGGAGAGGCTACGATCTGCTAGCCAGTGTAAAAAGCTTGGAGATAAATCTCTATTCTCCTTCTTTACATCAAGTACTGTAGCTGGTTTGACAAATGGAGCAACCTTAGAGCAATAGCCTGCCTTCACTAATGCTCTTAATCCAGATTGGAAATCAGATATGTAAAAATCAGCAACATATTTCTGTTCACCAGAATCAATATGTTATTACAATGCACATAGGAGTTATTTTGCAGTATTGTATTCTATGGACTGCAAACCAAGAATAATTTGTAGCATGCATCTGCTTGGTTCAAAAAATAGCCATCCACCACTTTAAGTAATTGTAAATCAAGTGCTGAACTACTATTTCATATTAGCTTATAAATTTTAGAGCCTTTAAGCCATACAACATTGTCAGGAACTTTCAGGTTGCCACTCAGCTCCATGCTTTTCTTTAACACTCAACTTTCAGTAACACCTTAAAATCAGGTGTCATGGTTATTACTTGTTGTTCTTTAGTGTTTAATAAATTGAATTTATCAGGTTTGAATAATGAAAATCTCATTGGCAAAACCCCAGCGGATGTAGTGAGAAGCTGAATCATCATCGGCAAAAACTCCATATTTCCAAAATATATTGGGAGTCAAAAGTTCAACAATCTGACCTCTGAATATCTAGATCCCCATGAGAAGAAACGGTGCTTGGGATGTGCAGATGTTCCACCCCACCCCCTATATTCATACAACTCCGTGGAAACATACACGCATCTGGATACCCTCTGATAAGATGATTCCAACGGTATACTGCCACAAGTGACAACCTACATAAAAGATATCCGTGGAGATATTACTTCTGATGAATATACCGTGTATAAATTTTAAACTAAGATATTTGATCAGATACCATCATCTTCTATCTGCAGGCATTTTTTTCAAACTAATTAGAACCAAGTTTTATTAATTATTTCAACTTCAGTTCTAAAAGCATATTTCAATGAGATTTCTTATCACAAGTAATATTGCAAACGCAAAATAATAACTTTGACACAAAATAAATTCGAAAACACATCAAACAGCATAAGCTTGCTAAAAACATTAAACAGAACAACAGAAATTTTGATAAAAGTGAACTCCATGATAAGAATTATCTTTCACAGTTTTCCAACAGACGAACGCTAAATGTGAACTTTTCTAGATGGCATAAAGTCACAGTAGATTGGGTTTAAATATCAATATTTATTTTCATGCAGCCTGGTGGGTCCATTAAGCCAAATTCCCTAACAAAATCAAGTTTGCAATTTCAAAGAAGCTTATTTGTACACATAAACCAAAGCCAAGCACCCAGGAAAACCCTAAATAATTCAAGGTAGTATCATGATTAATGGAAAAGCCGTTAATTGGTCATATCTCAACATGTCTTAATTGAAATTACTCCAGAGAAATTCAAGCTTCTGAATATATATTATAATAGAAAGCCAAAGTGATAAACCATAAAACAAGGGAAGGAGGTTTGAAGTCAAGGTAAAGACTCAACCGCTCCTCCAAAGAAAAAACCAAGCATATTGCAATCATTCACCAAGTAGATTCCAAGTCATCTCAAAGAATTGAATCCTTTAACCCCACAAGAAGCAAATGTGGTCCCTTCTAAAATCTAAATGGCACATGCAACCAAGACATTGTGCATAACAGCTTTGCTAGCTCTCCACCTCTCATGTGGACCAAAACTTTCAACAGGCTTCCTGACCTTCTACGAACTGGGAAAATTGCAAGCATACATTTCAAGTTCTCCTTAGCTCTGAAGAGAGAGGAAAAAGCATTTTTGATAGATAGATTATGGTTATGCAAAGGTCCCTTGCTGAGCGGCCAAAAAAAATAATAAAAAAAAAAACTATTCTCCCAATGCAAAATTATCAACAAATTAACCATTGATTCAATTAAACTACCAGAATAATCAATAGATCAAACGGGTTACCAAGCTAAACTCCATGAATTTCTGCTTTTTTCTATTTTCCTTTCCCAATATGAAATTATTGGCATCAATAATGATCCACCCATCACGTATCTAAGACAAAATTTATCGTATCGTGCCAAAAAAAAAAATAACAAATTAAAAAAATAAAATTGACCGAGAAATAATAGAGCAATAAACTAGTGTAATATGTGATATAATCAGAAAGAGAGAGAAAGAGAGTTGTGAAAATTACCCCAGTGACCTTGACGTGCTGTCCATCGATAGCACCTCTAAGTTCAGCATCAGGATACCTCCTAACAAACCCTAACAGCGCTCTCCTTCCCCATACGCAATTCCAGAGAATGCCCAGAATTAGGGGCACCAATATCGCCCCCACGGCCACCAAAATAACGGCTTTTTTAACCGCCACCATCAAGAACGCGCCAACAAGCAATCCCATCGCAATCACTACCAATATCACCCACACAACGGGCCTTGAAATCCTAAAGCTCACCTTGACATCCTCCGTCAAGCTGGTCACAGCCGACCCATAGAGCGCTTTGCTAGAGGCGGATCCAGCCCCTGATGCGTTATGGTCGAGCTGGCCAGATCTCCGGTGGGATGGTGGGAGTGGGCCAGTGCCCAATGGACCAGAGCCGAGGGGTCCAGAGGTGATGAGACCAGTAGGCTGGAGAGGCATGGGACCGGAGGATTTCTTGACTGGGCCGGAGTTGGGCCCGGATCGGACGGATCCGCTATTATGTTGAGAAGAGGAGGAAGCGCGAGAAGGTTGCTTGGGGATAGGAGGAGGGGCGGTAGGTGAGTGTTGATCAAGGACAGGGATGTCAAACATTTTGCCTAGGTCACCAGACTTCTTGACGTCACCACCAGTGTAGGGAACAGCGCGAGATGCCATTGTGGGTTGCTTCTCCTTGAGCTGGTCGGGTCGACCTGAAACGACGAGGCCGTTTTTGAGCTGGTGAGATGTAATTCTGGTCCCCATTCTTTGTCAGGTGAAGATATGTTTACACTTCAGAGAAAGAAAGTGAATGAAGTTTAAAATAAGTGAAGAGTGCAGAAGTCAGTAGAATAAGAAGAAGATGGTGTTTTGCTGTTAGAGAAGACTGGGTTGAAATGACTTGAAAGGAGCAATGGAATTTCATAATGACGTGTGTATCCCTCCCCCTCACTAATAAGTGGATCGTAATATTAAATGGGGATTAGAGTTTGTGTTAGAGGAGAGGGCTTTAGTGTTTATTATTATTCGGGTTTATGAATTTTGATAATGCGAATTAATTCCCGTTTTTATCCTTCATCACTACTTTCCATAGTGGGGTATTGATATAGTAAGAAAATTCTTTTTGTTATCTAGTAATAATTTACCATGGAGAGGCAATTGTAACTTTTTCTTTTTGTTATGACTTACTAGAACAATAATAAAAGGAAGAATAAATAAAAGAAAAAGAGTCACATTCCAGCTATGGGAGAAAAAAAAAAACTAAACTAGATGGAATCTAATCAAATTTAATTTAATTTATTCAATTTAATTATTTTAAACATTTGATTCAGTTCATTTTATTTTTAATATAATTTAATATATTTGATTTGATATGTGTTAAAAAATTTAAAATAATCAAACCGATTGAATTATATATATATTTTTTATTTAAAAAATATATTATTTGAATTATCGAATCGAAATATATCTATTTGGATCAGATTAATTGATTTTGTAAAAAATATTAATTCAGTTTGATTTAAATATATATGTAAATTAATTTAATTCAATTATTTAAATTTTTAATTTTATTTAATTCGATCTTTTTAAAATTATATTCAATTTAAATTAAACTTACTGAATGTTTATCTTAAATCAAGCTGCACAAGGAAATTGATGAGTTCTATAAATATTGATCTGATTTCTATAATTGTGTTCAAGCCATAGTGATGAAATAAGTGGTCAGTGGCCAAAACAAAATTAATATTTGGAAGGTAGGATGGTCCAAAATACAAATACAAATAAATGAAAAATTATTATATGTATTGGATGTATTTATCCATTTAATAAAATAAAAATATATAGAAAAAAATTAATATTTTTTTACTGAAAAATAAATAAAATAGTTATATTAATTAAAATATACCATTATTTATTAATTATAAATATAAAATAAATCCATATATTCAATATAAGTAAAATGGTGATGAGTCCTGTATTTCCTCAAAACCTCCAAGGCTGGACTCATCAACTGTAGTCTGTATATCTACATTTCCATATTATGTAACAAATGTAAAAAAAAAAAATGCCATCGTAAAAACCATTTGGTAGTTAATGGATTTTAGTTAAAGTTTGTGGGGTAATGCTGGAATTATCGAAGTAGGTGGGTGATCCTGAAAGGACCAGATTATCCTCTTATGCTCTCCTCGGAGGGAAAGGAGGAATCCCAGGAGCTCAGGACAACTTATAAGATTGGCTAAGCTTGCAAAGCACAATATTAGTATATCTTCATGTAGTCGAAATGCCCTCAAAAAAATATTATATTGTTGTGAATGCAACCTCATAGGATAAGCTTTATACCCCCGTGGAGATAAGTTTGTTGGATTCCCTAAGCATTTGTCTTTCTACATAGGATTCTCATTTATAAAAAAAATTCATTTGGTGAAGTTGATGTAAATTAAATTAAATGAATGATTATAATTAGACATTGCATGATGGATGGAACATAAATCAAAATGGTTAGGTTTAGGTGGACAGGTTGGTCTTATATACAAATAAATAATAATAATAATGGTCAATTTGTCATGGATTGATTATTATCATAATATTTGGTTACATAAAATAAGACAAAAGAGCTAATCAAATATCCCATTAAGGAAACATTAACTAAAATTTTGGATGTCATTATATGTAATTTTATGTTAGGGTTACTTAAGTACTAATATTAGTATATCGAAACACAATTTATTAATAAATATATATTATTTTTAAATAATAAACTTATAATTAATTTTCTTTTTATTAATGCTAAAAAAAATATTAATATCAATATCAAAAACGTTTCTAAAATGATAGGTGCCTTATTAGTATTTACCATGTAATTTTTTTTTTTTAGTATTAAAGAGAAAAAATCGATTTTAAATTTATTATCTAAGAAAATATACACTTAACTCTAACATTAAATCGAATATTAGCATTTACCATGTAGCAATGTTATTATTCTTTGTATATATCAATAGCGTTACACAAAAATTAATTAAATTGATTAAATCAAATCGATATAATTTAATTTAAATTTAAATTATGATTTATATTGTTTCATAGTTGGTTATAGTGTTAACATTTTTATAAATTGAATTTTTAATTTAGTTTTGATTTAAAAAAATAAAAATTTGATTAAATCAAATCGAACTAAATCATTAATATAATAAAAATATATTATTTTTTAGATATATTCTCTTATACTCTTAAAAATATTTTTTAAAATGAACTATTAATATTTTATTAATATCATGGTAGTCTCTATTTTTTTATATTCTTACTTTTTTATTTCCTATATCGGCATTACATATTAAAATTATTATGAAAATTAATATCATTGTTAAAATAAATATTAATTGGAGAGTTAAAAAATTGATTTTTATTTTAAAAAATTAATAACATTAATTGTAGAGTTGGAGGACGTACTTCTATTTTTCAAAACTGAAATTATATATTTTGAAGTAGAGAAATCCATCAATTATTTAGATTTTTTTTAGAATAATTAGAAAGTTAATTTTTTAAATATTCTAGTAATTTTTTATTTTTTAAATATGATTTTATATTAATATTTGTTAAATTTTTATGATAGTTTTAAATATTTTATTATATTTATTTATTACTTTTATCAAATCGATCAAATTATTTAAATTGAATTTAAATAATTTAAATTTAAATTTTTTTGAATATTATTTAATTTCGTTAAGAGTTAAAATATTTAAACATCTACTTTCACTTTCTGCACCATATATCGATATATAGATTTTCTAAGTCCTTGTTTGTTTGTTATAAAGTAATTAAGCTACTAATTAATAATAAGCATGTTGGGTTTAGTTCAATATCATAATGAATATAAATTAAATCGAACTTTTCTATGGTAACTTCCTCATCTATCAATCAAGTTATTATTTACTAATTATTAAGGACGAGGCCAATGAGTTCGACTTCGTAATTTAAGTATGGTGAAATTTTTCAAAATAAAATTTAAATACTTTAATTTTTGTTACTATACGCAGCGGAGTCTAATTAGCCAAGAATGAAGAACCACTTGTTATAGCATTCTCCAATCAATTTTTTATATGTTGTAAATTTTTTCTAATAAAAGTCAATAAAAAAATTTAATAGAATTTTATTATTTAAATTAAAAAAAAAAAAAAAAAAAAAAAAA
>CANXYC010314594.1:0-17302 GCA_948193065.1 Aleurites moluccanus | reverse complement strand
AATCAACAAATGAACATATACCTCAAATGGTGATTCACGGCAGAAATCCTTTACTGTTACTGTCGATATTTCCAGCCCCTCCTCACTAACTATGGACTGAAAGAGGATGAACCCAGATAGTATATATATGATTCTCTAAATTTTATCCAGAAAAAATTCGGTGGAGAAAATGTGAGAATCGGTGAGGAAGACGTTGAACACTGATTGGGCTTTGGAAGAAGAAGGAACGAATTCAGTGATAATAGAAAGAAAGAAAAAATGACTTAATATTTTTAAGTATCAGCTACTGCCTCTCTTAAATAGGCTACTGCCTATTTGTTAAAATCCCGTTACTGTGCACTTATTCGTCCCGCCTCGCCAAAATTCAATTTCTGCTGGTCCAGCTCGCCAATTGCCGGCTCACCAGACCCAGCTCGCCAATCTCTGCTCGCCAATGCTTCTTCGCATTGCCGGCTCGCCTTTACCAGATCGCATTGCCGGCTCGCACATGCCTCTTTGCATTGCCGGCTCGCATATGACTCTTCGCATATGCTGTCTCGCACTTACTTCTTCGCCTTTCCTCTTCGCATTTCCTCTCCGCAAGGCCAGCTCGGCAAGACCTCTTCGCAAGGCCATCTCGGCATTGCATCTCCGCAAAGCCAGCTCGGCATTGCCTCTTCGCAAAGGCAGCTCGGCATTGCATCTCCGCAAGGCCAGCTCGGCATTGCCTCTTCGCAAAGGCAGCTCGGCATTGCATCTCCGCAAGGCCAGCTCGGCATTGCTTCTTCGCAAGGCCAGCTCGCCAATGCTGGCTGGATACCCTTAACCCAGTTTTCACAGAATTTCGCTGAAGACTCAAATTCTCAATTTCTTTAACACTTAGCATTTTCTCACGCAATTTCAATAACTAAACCAATATTTCTCACAAAATTTCCATACTCATTTTCTATCATTATCATAAGTGATTAATAAGTAAATATTTATACTTATTTCAAAAATTAATTAGTTGAGCCAATAAAAAATAAATTTATACTCAAAATATACACAAAAAATGTTTAGCAGAAATGATGGGTGTTACAATTAACCCCTAAAAAAATTGCAATTAGCCTTTGATTTCAAAATAAAAATTACAAAATTACAAAATTATAGTAAAATAGTAAATGCATGAGAACGTTAGGGTTTTATTTTTATAATTATGTCATAATTATTATTACAATTACAATTTATCTAATGGTAAATATTTTTTGGTACTTTAGAAAAGAGAAAAGTGATTATAAAGGTTATAGTATTTTGACCCCTTATATTATAGAACAAACATTCTAATTGTAAGACTAATAATAAATAATATCTCAATCATTATGAATTTTAATTCTTCATATAATAATATTTTGATAGTTATAAATATTCGGATATAGTAGCAAGTAGCAAGTCAAAATGTACTCATTCTTTGTCTATGAAAATTTTAAAATGAAAAGAAAGAGCATGACAAAATTTTGCTGTCACTTGTTGGAAATATATGGGTGGAAGAAAATAATAGAAAATTTGACTCATTGTACAGAACAATTTTTTCCACGTCAAGAAAAAAACAAAGGCAGAAATGAACCATTATATGCTAAGTTAATTTTTTTGCCTTATAACTTGATGTTAAATTTAATTTTGTATCTGAACATATACTAAAATAGATATTAGATTTTAACAACATTAATTTATCATTATTTGATACTTATTAAAACAAATAATTAATAGTTTTTTATAATGATATGTTGATAGTGTTACCAAATTTCAATATATATAATAATAGCATGTTAATGGTACAACGACATATTTACAATAATATTTATTAAAAAATTTATTAGAAATTTTTACATATCGGATCATCTTATTGCTAATTCTTATTATATTAATTTTTTTTTTTTTTAAAAAAAACAATACATAAATCCAGTTTTTGAAAAAAGTTATTTGTTGCAGTGTATTCTCACTTGTAGGAACAAAATTGTAAATAATTTTACTAATCATATGTAGTTTAGTTGGTCTTTTAATTCTCCTATGTTAATGGTGTAAGGAGCAGAGATAGCAATGGAGCAAAAAATCATCCTTATTCTCACTCTCGTATTAATGGAGAATCTTTATTTCTATTTCCGCATCATAAATAGGACATTTTAGTTTTCATTTTCGTCCTCATAGAAATCTTCATTCTCGAGAAAATTTTCATTCTTCACTTAAATTTTATATTATTAAATTCATATATAATTATAAAATTTATAAATAATAGCTAAAATAAAAATAAATTTATTTAGAAAATATTAATAAAATTCAGACACTTAAAATATCAACCAAGTATAATTAAAATATAAATATATCTAATACATTAAAAATGTTATGCAATATTTCATAAAATATTAAAAAATCAGCTGACATAAAAATATGAGAGTACTTAAATAAATTGAATCTAATAAAAATAGAAACTTTTAAGAAATTCCAACAATCTTATAAACTTCTCTACATTTAAAATTTCAATATATAAATTAAATATAAGTTTAAATAGACAATTTGTATGTGTTAAAATAAATATTATTACTCTTTAACATAATGAAACAAATAAATACTTATATATAGTTTTGAGTGATGAAAATTAAAAATCTCAATATATATATATATATATATATATATATATAATATCGAGTACCCATGGGAACGGAGACAGTGATCCAATTCTCTATATTTGCTAACATTGAAGAAATATTCTCTATTTGCGCCCCATAGGAAGAGAAAATGAGAAATTTCTACTCCATTTGGAATAAATTTTATAAAAAATGAAGATTTTTCGTTTCATTGTCATCCCTAATAAGAGTTGAAGATTTAGAATTAAAATCTCCTGTCTAGTAGTTGGTTGAAATTTTCACCAATTTAATAATAGTTATTAAATTAAAGGATTACCCTGTATTATGTAACCTAAGATTTTTAACTAACTTTTCAACCTATTTAATATCCCATGAATTATATATATATATATATATATATAACCCTATTTTTCATTTTTCTTCTCTTATTGTTTTCAAACAAAACAAAATAATATAATTTTTTTATTAATTAAAATTTAATTATGATTCAAACACAATTTATTTTTTAATATAATATCAGGATTACCAAATAAATTTATTGATAAAATTATTAAAGTTTACGGGCCCATACATATATGGATTTATAATTAGATAAATATTGAAACTCACTTGCGTAAAATCAATTGGTTTATATTATATTTAACATCTACTCACTTATAAGTCATTTATATATTTTATCATTTTTTGATATAAAATATTTTTCCTAATACACTCCCTCAAATACAATAGAATTTGGCACGTAGCCTAATATCAACAAGCCAGTTGATACTTACTCACAAATAAATTGGTTGATATATTTTCTTCAGCTTCGGTGTGAATTAACATTTTCATCAGTCTGACATCAGGAGTTTGAACATAAACCTTAGGATCTAACTAGTTTAAGTATGAAATTTTAATATCATATTAAAGTTTATGAATTATTATACACGTGAATTTTATTAAAATTCATTTGTATAAAACTAATTAATTTATGATAAGTCTAATATTCACTCTTTTATAAGTCATTCATATATTTTATAATTATTCGATGTAGAATGTTTTTTTTAAAAAAAAAAAATTCAAATATAGGGTTAAAAATAGTAACGACCATTAGCAAAATAAAATTAAAAAAAAAAAGATGAGATAAATAAGTGGCGTAATAACCTTAGCCACACATGATAACTCTCCATTAAATAAAGGCTTGATTGGAATCCTACTAATGTGTCACTTTCCTTGTCCTGAAGTTTACTAGCTGTACCCATTATATATATATAATAAAATCACTTTCTTGATAAGATTTTTATGTATTAGTTCAAACAAATTGTGAAATAGATAGTATATTATTCAGTTCACAATTGTCTTGGACCTAATTGATATTCTTCATTAACTTAACCTTCGGATGGAAGCGCACTAATTTCATTGGTTCCCTTCTTACATAGTACCATAAATTAAACCAATAGCTACCATATTAATGCTTCAAGAAAAAGGTAATTTTTCATAGCTTGATGAGATGTGTTATAATTTTTAGGTTTTTATGTTCGTCATATGGGAAAAAAAATTCTTCATGAGACATTTGTCACACACCCAAATAAAAAGGGAATGATTTTTTTTTTTAATAGAGATAACATATACTGTGACAAAACTAAATGTCATGTGAGGTAAAATCAAATAATAATATAGGTAAAAATTGAATTTGATAACTCTTAAATTTTAAAATCTCAATTTTAATCTTATCATTAAACTAAAGTTTTAATTAACCAGAAAAGTAATTTTTGTTATTTTTTTCCTTTTTTAGTGTAATAAATTTATCTAAGTGGAGAATATGTAATGGTCACTTTATGATTGGAGTTAATGGGGAAATATGTAGTTAATTAATTAATTGAGATTCTTTTAAGGGGGGTTTGTTTTTTTAAGTTCATTAGGTTACTAATTAAAGAAGCAATTGACTCCTATACATATGCTTTGTACAAGCATGCCATTTTTAAGGCAACTTTTAGTGTGGAAAGGCAACTTCACTTCTTGATTATGATATCCACCTAATAATTAATAGGCATATTAATTTAGCAATGCATCAAAGAATTCCATGACTTCACTTTTCTTTTAATTTATCATATTGAAAGTTAATTGATTTATTTAGTCTCTCCAATCAACATCTTCAACTTCTTACACGTCTAGTTAGGTCTATATAAGAATCAAATATAAAAATTTTTTCAAACAAATAATGATTGACTTGGACTAAAAAAATCTTAATATTATCTTATATTATCAATTTTTATTAATTTAATTTCCAATTTTTCATGTTAAAATCAATTTTAGCAAATTAAAATTATTATTTATTTATTTATTTCTTAGGTAGTTGGTTTCTCCTCAAAATGCCCATAATGTAATGTAGTGTAATTTAGCTTAAAAATTAATGATTAAATTAGTGATCATCTTCATTACCATGATGAAATTGGAGGACATTTCCTTCCTTTAATGATGTATGAGACAAAAAAAAAAAGTTATAACTAGTTGATGGATTGTCTCAATCATCAAACTAATCTTCCTATTAAATAAGGTTAAAATATATAAGTTAATAAGAATTGTCTACTTTGATGGGCTTAATTAATATACATGCAAAATAAATGTTAATTGACTTTTTTTTTTCTAGTATATTTAATTGGCTTGATTTGAAGCTGTTGCTTTGGAATCAGTTTAATAAAAATAACTGAATCATGCAAAAAACAATTGAGCTGTTGGAATTAAAAATTAGTTCACACTCATTAATCTCTCTCTCTTAATTGTCTATAGTTGCTTGTAATTATCCATATCTAATCTCTAGATGTGACATCCACAAAGAAAATATTAATGCAAGCATATTGTGTATATATTTTTGAAATTATTTAGTAAATCAAGTGTATGTAATTTTTGAGCTGGTTTTAGTTCAGCTATTTTTGGTTGGAGTGTTTCATTGTTTTGTAAGTTTAAGAATCATTTTGTAGTTATTAGCTGTTAGTTAGATCAAAATTTGTTTGAATATATAATAATAATAATAATAATAAAATTAAGAAATACACACAAGTAAAGGGATATAAATTTGATGGAATCTCTCTCTATATTTTAGAAACAAAGCATATCTTCTCTGGATCCAATACCCTCTCTCTCATTTTACAATAATATCTTCTCATCCCACATTGTTGTAGTGTATACCTTTTCTATTAAATTTTAAATTTTGGCCCTTCAATTATTGTCATAAAAAATTATTAATATTTTATTTTATTTTTGTGTTCCTTTTGTCATTTGATACAAAGTACAAAGTGGATGTACATGTTGGAAAAGCAAAACAGTGAAATTTTAAGAGCCATTATTATGAAAAATTATGTATTAAGAATGAAGGAAGGGAGCAGACAAGAATCTTGACTTTGATTTGATTGCCTTATAAGGTGGATCTGTTTATTAGCCCACATGTTAATATGATGGTGATTTGGGGGTTATGTTGTTTGAATCACATACTCTCATCCTCATAAATCACTTTATTTCAATTATTTATTTTATTAAGTGTGTTATTTTTTATTTTTTATATTTTATATATATTATATTATTTATAAAAAAATATTAACTGCTAAAATATTTAAAAAAAAATAATGTATCATATAAAAAAAATACAGGGTATTAAATGAAACACCAATAAAATAGAAAATTTGGATAACAAATCACTCAATTATCACCTCCTTTAATTAATATCTTACCTTTATTATATAAAATGCATTTTCAATGCTCTTCCATTTGGCTTAATTAATAATGAGATTTTAATGTAATTAACAAACACTTGGAGTGACTCAAGACATCTTAGGAGCCACATTATTAAGCTAACTGCATTTAAATTATATTCTTAGTTCAAATAATATTTGATATGAGTAAATGCTAAATCTTTTTAAAAATCATGAAATTTTATTTCTTTAAAAAAAATTGTTACAACATTGTTTTGAATTTGAATTCTCTATAACTTGGATCTTTATAAGACTAACAAGATTTTCTTTTCTTTGATATTGTTTGCTAATTTGATATCATTGTAACAAAAGTATTTGATTTAATTATCATGCTCAATTTAATTGTCTTCTCAATAAGACAAAAAGACATGACAGTGGTTAAAATTTAAATTTTTTATGAAAATATTTGAGTTCGAATTCTTTCCTTAAATTTATTAGGGTATGTAGGCACAAAGATTTTAAAATTGGAATTGAATCAAGTTTAATTCTAATTTCAATTTTTTAGAATTAAAATTGTGTTAAAATTATAATTTTAATATTTATATCACACAAAAAATTGAAATTGAATAAAAATTATTAACAACGATGGATCGTCAATGTTGATGAGAGACCGCTGATAATAACAGTAGTGATGTTGGGATGAAACCGCCTCCGGTTATAATAGCTGTGGTCGATTGCTGATGTCGGCAATAGTAAATCACTGGTATCAATGAAAATAGTGGTGGCGGTGAGTGCGGTGACGATGACGATGCCAATACATCGCCAATATTGATGAATCTTCAGTGGGAGCAATGAATTGCTGACGAATGACAATGGTGGATTATTGAAGCCAATGATGATAGTAATAATGACAGTGAGGGTAGTGGTAGTATTGTAGTGACGATTTTGAAATAATAATTTTTATGAGTTGAAAATAAAATTTTGAAATTATTTTTCTAATTATATTATAATTTTATAAAATTATAAGTAAAATTTTAATTCTAATTTTTTTAGCGTTGTGAAATACTAAAATTGGAATTAAAATTTTCAATTTTAATTTTAAAATTTTATCATTGGTTTTTCCAAATTTTTATAAAAATGTTGATATCCAAAATAAGGATTTGGGTTGGCCTTGTATAACGGAACTAGGTTTTCCTTTCTTTTAAATTTTGTTTTCATGAGAGATATTATTCATTATATGCATAATACTCATCTTTGACCTTTTTTTAATTGGTTATTTCAAATTACAATTGGACAATGTTAAAGTACATTTGCATATGCAAAATAAATCATCAGCCAACCAAACAGTACATTCAGAAACGTTCTTGGTTGGTCATCCTTAAAATTTATTTATTCTCATGTTATATAGAAAACTTGGGTTACCTTAAAATTTATTTAATCTCATTTTTAAATTGAATGTTCAAATTTTCAGCCCACAATATATTTTGAGAGCCCATTTTTATGATATGATAGAAGTCCATTAACTCATTAAAGACTTGCTAGTTAAATATGACTCATAACAAATTCACAATTAGAAATCTCTTTTTTGTTAAGGATATTATTAAAAACTTATATGATATTAGTTTATTTTGTTACAGTCATCTCATTAGTTTTTTAACGGTAAGGTGAAATTATTTAAAAATGAATGTCGGGATTCGAATCTTATCGAGAAAAATTAGCTAAAAAAATTGTAAAACTACTGTAATATAAAAAATACTGAACTATGCAGTACCACTTTATTTTTTTTATTTTTTTTTATTTTAATTAGGAATGAATATAAGAGAGATTGAGATTTATGGTTAAATATTGAACTTGATCCTGACCCGATATCAGTATAGTTTATGATATTGGCTTCTGTGGTGGACATATAATTTAAGCCAATTTGTAATTAGATGGATTTCTTATGTAAGGCTATCTTGCATTTATAGGTCGCCTCTTCTTTTGTAGGGTAGTTAGATATTTCATATTTTTTTATGGAAATAAATTTGTTTCATTTCACTTTATATATATATGTCCAATATATATAGATGGAAGATGCTTGTTCACTATTTGATATATGAGATGCTATTGAACATAAATTTACTGAGAAAATCACATTTTATTGTGCTTGAAAAAATATGTTTGAAAATAAATTTTAAATTAAATAATGATAAAATATAAAAATAATTTATAAATAATTGATATTTGATCTATCACAAATCACTTGATTTTTTTAAGTGAATTTTAATATATCCACTTATAAATTTGGGTATGTTTTATCATTTCAATAATATATTTTTTTTTAATGCAGATCAATTAATGTCATCACAGCTTTTAACTATAACATTAATATAAACTTGGAGTTTAATCACATTTAAGACTTTTCATTCCTTTTTAAAATATGTTTAGCATAATCGGATTTAATCATAACACTAATATAAACTCGAAATTTAATCACATTTAAGACTTTTCATCCCTTTTTAAATTATGTTTTGCATAATCGGAAAATTCTTCCTACAAACTCAATTTGAATTGTCATTCTAATTATATTTAATTACAATGATCATTATCATTTAAAAATCAAAATTCTTATTACTCATTTATTTAATTTTTTTTCTATCTTAATTATTAATTTTTAATTAGGACATAAATTATATATATAAATTAAGAGTTCCTCATTTTGTGCGACTATCAGCTATGGCCCCAGTGTTTTAAATTAAAATATTTAGGAATTGAATCCAACTTAATTTTGAATTCAACTTAATCAAATCAAATCATAATTATTTCATAGTTAACCGAGTTGACATATTTTAATTCAGTTTATTTGATTATTTCATTTTTTTTAAATAAGATAAATATAAAATTATTAAATACATATATATATATTTCGGTCTGCTCGATCATTTTAATTATCTTTTGAAAAAATTAAATCGAACCAAATAGATCAAAATTTCAAAAAAAAAATAACCAAATTAAAGTTTGAATCAAACCAAACTGAACCGGCCAAATTATATTAGATTAGATTCAGTTTCTAGTTTTCTCGGTTTTTTCTCACCCCTACCCACATCGAACTATATAAACCCAACAAAGTAGAAAATTTTTTTATTCACAAAAAAAGAAAAAAGAAAAATGGGAATTGTAAAGAAATTGGAGGCAGATGTAGAGATGAATGTTACTGCAAAGGAATTTCATGATATCTATAGTTGCAGACCACATCATATATCCAATATGAGCCCTGCAAATGTTCAAGCTGTTTATCTTCATCAAGGTGAATGGGGTAAAGAGGGGGCTATAATCTGCTGGAATTATACTCATGGTAATTAATTCAATTAAACCATCAATTATTTTTTCTTATATATTAATTGATTTACCTAACATTTTACAGAGTTTTATGTATACAATATTTTGTTGAGTTTGTATTTATATTAAAGTTATATTTAATATTTAGAGAAACTAGTTTCCTTGTTCAAAATATAATTTATATCACATGATTAAATAAATGTTAATGTCTTAAGAAATAATAATAATAATAATAATAATAATAAATTTTTAATTTTTAATATTGGATAAGAAATAATTATGGCAAAAACTTAATATTGAAATGCTAACAAAATAGGTAACAATAATAAATAAAAAATACTTTCATATGAACTACGTGCCATGGGAGAGCAAATATATTGAAAATAATAGTTTGAGGTTAGCCTTTTAGTTTAATGTATTGAAAGTGTTTAAAGGGAAGTGAAATATTGAGTTCAAATATTAGTTGTAGTCAAATTGTGGAAAAAAAATTGAGAGTGTTATGTATAAAATATAGTAATCCTCACCTTTTATATTTTTATTAAATTAATTAAATTTTTTTATTATATAATGATTAATGTGAGAATCGAATACATGATTTCTCAACCACCTTAAAAAGAGGAATCAAATTGAATATGATCGACTCTCTTTTCTTATACTTGAATATATAAAATTTTAATTTATTGATTTACCAAGCTAAAATAAATACAGATAGAATTTGCAAGATTGCTAAAGAGATAATTGAAGTGATAGATAATGTGAACTTGTCAACTACCTTCAAAGTGATTGAAGGAGATGGGTTGAAAGAGTATAAGAGCTTTAAATTTATTTATGAAGCTACTCCAATGGAGAAGGGAAGCTTAGTTCACTGGACTTTGGAATATGAGAAGATGAAAGAGGATTCTCCAGATCCTAATACAATTCTTGAAGCACTTGTTTATTGTAGCAAGGATATTGATGCTCACCTTACAAAACCGTAAAACTCATCATCCATGCATTATTATTACAATCTTTAGTTTACCTAATTTTATGGGTTTCTCTTCTTTTGGGCTTGGAAAGGTCCAAGACAAATATTTATGATGTTATGTCAATATGTTGATAGTTTAAAAATATATGATAATTTAGTAAAATTGTGTTATTTGTTGCTATTGAAATGTTATATAAAGATTAATATCTATTTATTATTTTTTTTTGTAGTGTGATATAAACTGAAAAAATAAATGAGTTTGTAATTAAAAAATTATAAATATATTTATATTTTTTCTTTAATATGAATATATTATTTTTTATAACTATTTTTTATAATTTTTATTATTATAGTCATATAAAAATATGTAATTATTTTTTATAGGGATAAGATGGTCAAAATTTAAAACTGTTATCAGGTAATAGAAAAAATTTCAAAATAAAGTTTTTCAAATCAGTAGATGTTTGAATATTTTGTGTAAATCCTGTTTCATGATGCATTGTATGAGCAGAACTACGAGAACCTGATTCTCCCAAAAGAAAACTTTCATGTGTAAAAAAAAAAAAAAAATGAATGTAAATGGAGATACGTAGGCAACCCACCTTGGGTGCGGTCCAAAACATAATAAAATTATCATTTTCTGTGCCTAAATTAATTGGTTCATGCTCGCTAAGTTGAAAACCTGAAATAAGGTATCTTAGGCAAAAATTAGAGCAGCTCGATAAGTTGAAAACCCGAAAGGACAGCTCCCAACAACTGAAAATTATTATTTTATTTTATTTTTATCAAACGAGTTGAATTAATCGTTAATGCAAATCATCTATTAGCTACATTCAACAACTACATCGAATCCCTTTTATATTTATAGGTAGTTGTTAGTTGATAGTTGTTATTTAAAAATATAATCATTTTAGTAAAATTTTACTAATTATTATTATTAAAATATTAAATGAGGAGGATATGATTTATGTTTAATATATTATTATCTATCTTAGTTATCTTTTAATGTGTGATACAAAGAATCACAAGAATAATAAAATTTAAAATTTAAAATTATAATTAATTATTTTATTATATAATTATATTTATTTTCTAAATATGAATGAGATAATTTTTAAAAATATTATTTATTATCATCATAGTTATATAAAATTAGTTTGAAAAAATATTTTTGTTAACAATAATTTTTTATAGAGACAATGTAACACCCTAGGAAATACAATAAAGATATTTAGATGCATAAACACATGATATTCATAGGATTTGATTTTTAGTTAAATTCTAAAAGTTCTATTCTTAAGATTAATCTAGTATATCTTAAATTAGGTGCTTGAATAACCTAACAAAAATAAATTTGAGTATGTATTTATTAATTGTGGAATTGAGCGTAAAATTGTAAATGTATAAAAACAAAGTATAACTAAAGGACGTTTATGAAAACAAATCAATCTTTTCGGTTTGAATAATTTTCAAATCAAATTAAATTATCATTATTGTTAAATTATCGATTTGATTCAGTTTGATTCGATCATATCACTTTCAGTTTGTCGATTTTAAACAAAAGATATTTATTTGTAAATCATTATTATTTTATTACAAATTTGAAAGAAAAAAACACCAACAAAAGTATTGGTGATAAAAAAAATTCTGAAAATAGTTCAATATATAATATAAAACTTGTCTATTTCATTAACTAATACACACAAATTTTTTTTTCTTTAAAAATTATTATTTTTTATTTATTTTTAGTTAATTTTCATGAATGATCATTTTTTATAAAATTTAAATTAATGATAGGTTAAAAAAAATAAGTAGTATATATATATATATATATATATATATATATATATATATATAAGTTCAAAATGCAAACCAAACTAAATTTTCAGTTTGTTCTATTTTTTAAGAGAAACCAAACCAAACAATTTTGAAACCATAAGTTTTAATTTGATTTGATTTGATATATTTAGTTTGATTTGATCGATTTGACTTTTATCATATCTAAAGGAATAACAAAATTGTAATTAAGTAGAAAAGCTAATGATAAATTTCGAAATTCATAATATAGGTTGCCCACACCCTAAATCTCTTCTAATAGAATTAATGATAAATACTATTTAGTCTCTGAGATTAAGCAAAATTAAAGAAGTGGTCCCTGCTGTAATACTCTGTACTTGGATTGCAAGGTTGAAAATGTATGCATTACTTATGTTTTGTTTGATGCATGTTAGATGATTTTATGTGTGTATGTGTATGATAGATGCTCTAAGAATGTATGTTGAGTATAGATTACTCTTAGAATAGTAGATAATACATAATAAGTTATGCTTGAGTTTGAAGTGTTATGCATGGTTTAGTTGAGTTGTTTGAGTTTTGGACAAGATAGAATGGAGAAACATGAGAAATTCCCACTTAACAGACTCTTTACGGGCGTGAAACATTCTTCATAGGCATGAGAAACCTATCACTACCATGAGAATATTTTCTATATGATTTTCAAGTTTCCTCATATTGGCCTTCACGGGCGTGAAGTATCCCTTCACGGCCATGAAAATGTTTTTGGTCCCAAGCATGAACAGTAGCCTTCATAGTCGTGAAGCCTCTCTTCACGGGCGTGAAAACTTGGGCATATATATACTCGAACCACATTTCTTCATTTCTAGCTCTTCTATTTCGTCTTCCCTTCTCTCTTTCTTTATAAACACACTTCAACCACCTACTCACTTATTAAAATCTCTTCTTAAATATTTGTTACATCTCAAATAACCCAAGATTCAAGAATCAAACCTCTAAGAACACTAAGATTCCAGATTTCTCAAGAATCTCCATTTCTAAAGTTTCAAAGTATTTACTCCAAACTCATTTCTAAGTTCAAGTTAAGTTAATCCATTGCTATAATAGATGAATATAAGTTGTTTATGAGTATTAAAAGACATTTATTATGGATTATAAGAAAGATACATGGATTTAATATTTTTAGGTGAATAGTAGCTATTCATCCCAGTCTTTTATATTCTTCTAAAAAATTATTAAATTGATGTTAGAAATCATGCTTAGACTCTTAAAGATGTTTATAATCATAAGGATTTATCTTGTATAAGCATGTTGGACAAAACCCTAATTTTGGATATTTAGAGATTTTGATTTAAGAAATGAGAACTTGAGAAAATAGGAAGGATTAATTCTTACTCAAATGTTTGAGTGGATTAGCAAGGATAATTGCTTTGAGGTAAGTATGAATAATGTATATGCATGTTACTCCTTAAGAGATATATTTTTAAATCTCCATAATATGAAATACATATTTAATAGCCTATTCAATAAATTATTTCTTGCCTTCTATAAGTAGCCACTTGTATATTTGAAAATGACTTGGTTATTTCTCTTTGGACCAAGTTCATAATGAAACTTAGTTTTGTAAAAGAGCGAATATATATGTTTATATGTTGAGGTCTAGGCATATGTGTGGCCAAGCATGTGTCACGATAAGGTAGCAAGACTATTAATGCATTTTCATGATATCAATTTTATCACATTATATGATTTGATAGTGTTTTAAGCACTCATGTCCTTTCAAGTACAAGTTTATAGATTCTTCTTATAATTCTTTCATGCCCAAGTACAAGTATTAGTATAAGTATATGTATATGTATATTCTTGACCGATATCCAAGTTCTTTGGCTTAATTTAAAGCATTACATGTTTCTATTTTACTTAGTCGAAGGCTCACTCTTTTTCTGTGGATTTCAGGTGATAGTATAGCTCGAGAGTGAGCTAATCTAGAAGATAGAGCTTCTTGATTTATTTTCCATAGGAAGATAAATGTAATTTTTGATAATCATCATTATAATTATATATTTATATTGCTTGAGGAGTATACTCTAAATCTCCGTAGTTAGATACAAAGGATGTTATTCTTTTGTTGCCTTGGTGGCATTCCTTATATTTCCCTTGTTCCATATTGATGTTACGTGTGTCTTTAATTGATAGGGAATAAAAAGAGACAATATGATATGGTGATTATGACAATATGATTCATAAGAATGACTATGCATATATATATATATATATATATATATATATATAATGTTTATGGTATGTATGAGATCCAAGTTATGTTGTGTTCTACGGGTTTACGGTAGCCTTATGTCTACCCTTGCCCTAGGACCATCGCACCGTTTATTTTGGGGTGTGACAAAGGTGGTATCATAGCTATAGGTTTATAATCCTTAAGATAGATAGATAGATAGATGTGCATGTTCTAAATATTTATTAAGATAACTACGAAGCATGGGATTCATGTCTAGTCAATATTTTGTATTTCTTTGGTGTAGATCTGCATTAAGTATGCATTATGAGTCTAAGTTGTTTGTTCTTCTTATCAGTATCGAGATGACTCCAAGACATGGTAGAGGACGAGGTCGTCCTAGGCGAGATTTGCCTTTAAATTAGGGTTTTGTAGGTGGGATTAGAGGTGATGAGGCTCCTCCTGAGCCACAAGTGGATGTGATTAATATGGCCCAACAGTTAGGTCAATTACAAAGGAACTATGAGATGATAGCTGAGTTCATTACTCAACAGAGACAACTACAAGTACCTCTAGTGCATGTAGCTCAAGGGATTCATGTCCCTCATATAGTTCCACCACCAGTTGTACCTCAGGTAGAGGAGGGAGCTTTTGAGAGGCTCCTCAAGCTTAAGCCCTCAAAGTATAGAGGTAAGGTGGATCTTATAGATTTCTTAGAAGAGATAGAAGAGAAGGTACATATTTTGATAACCCATGATAGGAAAGCCATCGAGATTGTTGGATATTTGATGAAGGCAGAGGCTAAGGAATGGTATAAGAGAAGCATTTCTGGTTTACTCTGCAGAAATGAGGAATATTAATGGGAGAAGTTTAAGGATTTGGTAATGAACGAATTCCTTTCGGAGAGCAAAAGGGAAGCCAAATCTATTGAATCTGAGAGGCTAGTTTAGACTTTTGGCATGAGTGTTTCAGAATATACATGGAAGTTTAGCTAGTTGTGTAAGTTTGCTCTAGCTTTAGAGATTCCATAGAGGATTCAGAGATGGTTATGTAAGTGGCATAAATTCAGAGATTCCGTAGAGGATTAATAGCCCCTTTGTTCAAATTTCTAGCCGTATTTGAATTTGACTCCTACTTTAAGCTTGTAGATAAAGCTAGAGTAATTAAGAATAGAGAGATGGAGGTTAGATCTGAGAGAGAAAAGAAGAAGAAAACTAAGTTGGGCAGTTCATCCAAACAGGAAAGTGGGGTGAAGAGCATAGGAGTAACTCATCAATCAGCTCTTCATAATGGTTACAGAAGACCTCCAGGGAGATCACAGCAGATTCAGAATACCCTCAGACTAGCTCTTCAGATGAGTTATGGTACAACCAATTTTGCCCCACCTAGGACTACTAACCCTTTATGTCTTACGTATGGTAAGCTCCATAAGGGACCTTGCTTAGGTCAGGAGCATGCTATGGATGTGGACAATATGGTCATTTACTTAATAATTTTCCACAACCATCTTTTAGAGCTAGACCCCAGACTTCTCAAATAGACAGGGAGAGAAGTTATGGCCATCAACCAGGCATAGGTCCAGGTGTTTGGGTAGGACTCCAGAGGCTGGCAGAGGATTAAGTCAGCTTATGACACAGGCTTCAGGGTCGGCATCTATAGGTAGAGGCAGAGGAAGAGTTTTTTCTCTAGCATAGCATGAGGCTCAGACATCCAACACAGTTTTTATAGGTATTTGTCATACCCCAACTCCAGTGGTACAACGGTCCTAGGGTAAGGGTAGGATTAAGGCCACCATAAACCCGTAGAACTCACATATCATGAATCTCATATACAATTATATCATTTACAACATCATATATGATCAAACATTAATCATTACTATAAATTTAGTTAAGCTTCCATCAAATCTTTACTATTATCATATCATAGCTTTCTCTTGTTCCTTAATGATCAAAAGATGCATCTCACATCACTAAGGAACAAAAGTACCCAAAAGGTAACAATCATACATTAAAATATACTAGTATCCTCAAATGACTAACTACGGAGCTCTAGAGTATACTCCAATACATATTGTTTCATAATACCATTAAATGAATATACATAATATCTCAAAAATAATTACAATGAAGCTTCTTGGAATGAACAAGTCAAGAAGCCTGATCTTCTCTATTAGCTCCCTCTCGAGCTATGCTATCACCTGAAATTCACAGAAGAGGAGTGAGCCTTCAACTCAGTAAGATAGAAACATTATAATCAAGAATCTGAATATTGAATCATGGTTATGAACAAATATTTGTACATATGTAAGTATGAAAGAATCACAAGCTTTACTAGAAGGAACATGGTTACTCATAATAATTTGGCTATATAAAATTATATCATAAATCAAATCATGATTCATATCTGAAATATAAAATGCCACAAAAAATGGCATTATCAAATCTCATCTGATAGAATTGATCTCATGTCATAACATACGTATAAGTAGCCTTGCAACCTTAACGTGCACATATGCTTGGCCAGGCATGCGCCTAGAGCTCATGGTCCCCTCTAGGTGGAACACTGATAAAAACCCTATCAGCTGGGCTCCCAAAGTGCACAATGGACCAATGAATTTACTCTCATTGGGAAGAGCGTTCTATCCATGGTTCATGGGGTTTCAATCTCATAAGAAGCATATTGGTCGCAAGACCATCATTATTTATCATCATTCAATTCGGGT
>CANXYC010314551.1:0-15334 GCA_948193065.1 Aleurites moluccanus | reverse complement strand
TATATATATATATATATATATATATATATATATATATATATACACATTATTAGTTAATAAAGAAATGATTTAATAAATTATTTAGTTGATTAATCCTTTGAACAGACCTTTTTTTCTCTTCCTTTTTCCTTTGAATAGGTAAATTTGTATTATATTTCTAGAAGATTTATAATAAAAAATTTAATTCAGTTTTATCAATAGAATATATTTGAATTTTTTATAAAAATTGTTTTAAGTAGGATGTAGATAGATAATGAAGTTAATTTGACTTCTTTTCTTAATTACTTTTATTTGTTTGTAAAAACTATGAATAATATTAGAATTTTTAAAAAATAAGACAAATTATAAAGGCATTTTGTAACTTCAATGTAAAAAAAACTACAAATTAAATTCAATATACGATTTCCTCTAATTATAAAATCATTTTTTTAGCATGAAAGGGAGAATTGAACTTTAGGCTATACAATAATGTTCTAATAATTTCTTTTTTACATTAAAAGAATTGAATTCTAATGCATTAACTAATTCCAAATATACAAGAATTAACAATATAAAATATTTATTTTAATTGATTCTTGGTTATCAAGAGATTTTTCAATAACATACATACGATTGACTAAAACTGATGGTTTGATCGTTTATGCGATAAAATATAAATTTACTTCTAATAGGCTAAAACAATATTTTTTGATTTTTTTTCGATTTTATAATTAATTTTATGTTATATTTAGTTTTAAATGGATACTAACTAACATATTTAAATATTAATTAGAATTATAAAAATCGATATAAAAAATTCAATTTAAACATAAACCTAATTTTATAATTTTCTTCCAATCTTGAAATCTATCGATATATTCATGTTTCTAATTATTAATATAAAATTTGTGATTTTCAAAGAGATACATCTTTTGTTTTCTTGAAGTCATGAAATACAGTGTAACTAACACCACTTCCAATGAAAAAAAAAAATATTTCAGTTTTAGTTAATCAATTTGTTTTCCGTTATTTTAATTATTATTATTATTATTAGATCCTTTCAAATAAGTGAATTTTAATAACCCTGAAAGAAAAATATTTGAAGCAGATGCTGGATGAGGAAGGTAGATTTGAGGCTGAAGTAGCAGAAGTACGAGCATGGTGGAACTCAGAGAGGTTCAAGCTAACAAAAAGACCATACACAGCAATAGATGTTGTAGCATTAAGAGGAACTCTTAAACAAAGCTATGGTTCAAACGAAATGGCTAAAAAGCTATGGAGAACACTCAAAACTCACCAAGACAATGGCACTGCTTCAAGAACTTTTGGTGCACTTGACCCAGTTCAAGTAACCATGATGGCTAAACACTTAGACTCCATTTACGTTTCTGGTTGGCAATGTTCCTCTACACATACTACTTCCAATGAACCAGGTCCAGATCTTGCTGATTACCCTTATGATACTGTCCCTAACAAAGTAGAACATCTATTTTTCGCCCAACAATATCATGATCGGAAGCAAAAGGAAGCTAGGATGAGTATGAATCGTGAAGAGAGAGCAAGAACTCCTTATATTGATTATTTGAAACCTATTATTGCTGATGGGGATACTGGTTTTGGTGCGACTACTGCAACTGTTAAGCTTTGTAAGCTTTTCGTCGAAAGAGGTGCTGCTGGTGTTCACATTGAAGATCAATCTTCTGTTACTAAAAAATGTGGTCATATGGCTGGCAAAGTACTTGTTGCTGTCAATGAACATATTAATAGGCTTGTTGCAGCCAGGCTTCAGTTTGATGTCATGGGCGTAGAAACAGTGCTAGTTGCTAGAACTGATGCCGTTGCGGCGAACTTGATTCAAACTAATGTGGATACTAGAGATCATCAGTTCATTTTGGGGGTAACGAATCCGAGTCTTAGAGGGAAAAGTTTGGCTAGTTTATTAGCTGTTGCAATGGCAAATGGTAAAACTGGAGCTGAACTTCAAGCTATCGAGGATAATTGGATTGCATTGGCGCAACTTAAGACTTTTTCTGAATGTGTAATGGATGCAATTAAAAATATGAAAAATATTGGAGAAGGTGAGAAAAAGAGAAGACTTGAGCAATTGATGAATCATTCTAGTTTTGATAAGTGCTTATCATACGAACAAGCGAAAGAGATTGCTGAAAGATTGGGAGTTAATAATTTGTTTTGGGATTGGGATTTGCCTAGAACTAGAGAAGGGTTTTACAGATTTAAAGGGTCTGTCATGGCTGCTGTTGTTCGTGGTTGGGCTTTTGCACCTCATGCTGATCTTATTTGGATGGAGACTTCAAGTCCTGACTTGATTGAATGTACTAAGTTTGCTGAAGGGGTAAAATCTGTGCATCCTGAAATTATGTTGGCTTATAATCTTTCACCATCTTTCAATTGGGATGCTTCAGGAATGACTGATGAACAGATGAAAGATTTTATTCCGAGGATTGCGAGATTGGGATTCTGTTGGCAGTTCATTACATTAGCAGGTTTTCATGCTGATGCACTTATCACTGATACTTTTGCAAGAGACTTTGCTAAGAGAGGAATGTTGGCTTATGTGGAGAAGATACAGAGAGAGGAAAGGAACAATGAAGTTGATACTCTTGCTCATCAAAAATGGTCTGGTGCTAATTACTATGATAGATACCTTAAGACTGTCCAAGGAGGCATCTCTTCTACTGCTGCCATGGGCAAAGGCAAGTTTTTTTATTTTTTTTTTATTTTATATATATATATATATATATATATATATATATAATGAAAAATAAGTCTTATATATTATTTTTATCTAATCAGTCATATCTGTCAAATTGAATTAAAAGTCTATGAAAATCAATTTTTTATTTTTAAAATCAATTTTTTTACAAAATCTACCTAATTGAATTGAACTAAATCAGTTAAATCAATCCAATTTTAAATATGCTAACTATTGTATAACTTAAAATTTGGCAATTGTTTTGTTTTGCAGGAGCGACTGAGGAGCAATTCAAAGACACATGGACTAGGCCAGGGGCTACAGAAATCGGCAGTGCAGGAAATGAGGTGATTGCCAAAGCAAGGATGTAGAAGGGACAAGCTTTGAATATGGTCAAAGGGATTTTATTTTATTTTATTTTTTAAAATTTGGAATATTATAACCACAGTTCTTATATTTTGGAACTGGGGAGTGAATAATTCGTGGCAATAATTTAGTAGGCTATTATAGGCCATATCCTGGCTTATGTTTTTTCTCAAAGCCACTTGGTTCTTGTTGGTACTTTGGTTATTTAACCTCCTCTAAAGCTTTTATTGGAAATTTGAACCTACTTATGTTTATTTCTTGTGTTTTCAATACAATGGTTATTTACCCCATCTAAAGCTTTTATTGGAAATTTGAACCTACTTATGTTTATTTCTTGTGTTTTCAATACAATTGAAGTGTTTGTTTCTTTACTTCTTTATATCAGTTTTAGTTTTTATTTTCTATTTTTTTTTTATTTTTTTAAACATTGGAGGAAATTCTGATATTAATGAACTTTGATCCCTTGCTTTCATTTTTAAAGTAATTATCCCCATATCCATTCTTAATGTAGTTTTATTTTATCTTTATTTTTATGTCTATTTTTAACATAAAAATAAAAACATAAATAAATTTTTACCTTTATGTTTTTTTATATACTGCAAGAAATTTCAAATTTTAATTAGCTGAAATATTTTTTTAATTGTTTCATTTATAAGTCAAATTTTGAGATGATGGTAAAGATTGTATAAATTAATATTAAATTAATTAGGTTTTTATATGCTAATATATATCTTCTTTTTATTGTACTTTTTATTGTTTCATTTATAAGTCAAATTTCTTTTTATCATTTGAGATTTTATTCTGAATTTAGATTTATATTTGAGTGTAAAATTAAAGAAATAGGAATGACAATAAATTTTAAATTCTCAAAATTTGTGTGAAAAACTAAATTTTACTGTAAAAGTCCATCCTACATTGTAATTTATATTATATTATATTATATATATATATTTTTGTTAGGTCCAATAAACAGAAATAATGTTTATTTATTTATTGGAGGCCTAATATATCGAAGTAACATTGCAGATTACAACCCATTCCATTAAAATCTTCCATTAAATTAGTAATAACTTGCGGTTTAGGAGACTTCAATCCAAAACCTCATGCTTTTTACATCCTTAAAGAAGATAAAAAAGAGCATCCAAACCACAAATGATTAATAATTTATATTAGGGTTAATTACTATGAGATCCCTGTATTTTGACTAATTATACTAAAAAGTCCCTATATTTTCAAAATTATACTAAAAAGTCCTTGCATTTTGGTTCCGTTAAATTATGAGGTCCTTCCGTCTATTTTTGTTCCTTTTCCGTTAATTAAACCCCCAAAAGTCAAATTTTCATTAAAATATTTAGGGTTAATTACTATGAGATCCCTGCATTTTGACCAATTATACTAAAAAGTCGCTATATTTTCAAAATTATACTAAAAAATCCTTGCATTTTGGTTCCATTAAAATCTGAGGTCCTTCTGTTATAAAATTCGTTAAATCTATATAAAAAGTCCAAAATACCCCTCATTTTCAATTTAATTTTCACTCAAATGCCACTAATATCAACAATACCAAAATTTTCATTTTCCTTACCACAACCACCACCACCACCACACAGCACACACAATTTAGATTGGTTCCAATCCATCAATAGAATTTACCATTTAGAAGAAAATAACAAATTTAGGTGAGATGAGAGAGAAAAAAAAAGAATTAAATAAAAATTGTATTTGGCTTAGAAGTACATGACAGAGTTTTTTTAGAAAAACAAATTGCATGCCAAATTAGGACCTCAAAAAATGAGAAAAAATTTACAGAAATAGAAAATTTCACTGCTACAGGAACAATGAGCATCACCAACAATCAATCCTTATGAAAGAAATCAAATAATTTGATGATTCAAAGCTGAGAGTGAAAGGCTTGGTTGAATCGGGTCTTGCTTTTCATTCCCTGTTTCTTCATTCATCCATCTGAAACATTATCAAATCTAAAATCCAGCTATCGGAACGAAGAATCCAACACCACCATTCCTACCATACCTTTCTGGCCAATGACAAGCACTGGTGGACCAAGTGTCAAAAGTATGCCAAAAGTTTGGGTTTTTCCAAATTGTAAATCATAGGATTTCGATGGAGGTTCTAGATAGTACAATAAGAGCAATCAAGGGATTTCACGAATAACAGGTGGAGGAAAAAGCACAGTGGTATTATAGGGAGATGCAAACCACCACACCACCAAAATAATGACGAACGACGACAAAGAATAAGAAACAGAGAGATAGAGAGCAAGTGAAATGTGAGAGAGAGGTTATTCAACGACTGTGCTGGAAGACTGGGACTGTAGGGGCTGTGGTGGACGTTGCGATGGAGCTGGAAGAGCCTACAGCGGAGCGGGCATTAGCGGTGTTGGAGCTAATGTGTACTGTAGAGGAAGATGCAACAGAGTTGTGGGCCCACGCTTTACCCATGCCTGTAATGGTGGCTAAAATGGAAGAAATGGAAGGAAGAGGAAAAGATGTTGGCGGAGAAAATGAGACTAATTTAAGTTTAATTATTAAGACTTTTCCTTGGATTTATGGGATTAATTTCAATAGAGATTTGTGATTTGATTAAGTTGTAATTTTAGGGTTTGGTTGAATTAATTGTAGGAAGAAGAAGGAAGGGTATTTTGGGCATTATAACAAATATTTTAATAAAAATTTGACTTTTGAGAGTTTGACTAACGGAAAAGGGACCAAAAATAGACAGAAGTATATCGTAGTTTAACGGAATCAAAATGTAAAGACTTTTTAGTATAATTTTGAAAATATAAAAACTTTTTAGTATAATTGATCAAAATGCAGGGATTTCATAGTAATTAGCCCTAAATATTTTAATGAAAATTTGACTTTTGGGGGGTTTGACTAATGAAAAAGGGACTAAAAATAGACGGAAGGACCTCATAGTTTAACGGAATCAAAATGTAAGGACTTTTTAGTATAATTTTAAAAATATAGAGACTTTTTAGTATAATTGGTGAAAATACAGGGATTTCATAATAATTAACCCTTTATATTATATAAAAAATGAACAAATACTGACACTTAATGTATTTATATTATATGTTCAGTACACCCCACTTCTTATAGTATTATGTGAAATGCGAAGAATTAGAGGATCAACTCCTCAAACCTGTTTTCTAAGATTCAGTTTGACACAGCTTATGAAAATAACTTTTCTTAAAAGTGATATTTCTAAAAATAATTAGTTATATGTTTGTGTTTGGTAAAATATAATTTAAAAACTGCTTATAAACTCATAAGGATATTTTTGTCTATTAATTTTTTAAAATTAGTTACGCGTTTAATCTAAAATTCAGCATTCCTGAAAAGTTTCAATTTCTAACTTATCCAAAAAGCTGAATTTTAGCTATCTAGATAATTGCTTTTATTAATTTTGATATTTACCAAATACTAGAAACTGAGATAAAATCAACTTCTCACCCAAAAAAATTACTTTTTCCTCTCTATAAGCTGTGCCAAACGGGTACTAAAACAACTCTCAGGGACAACTACTCCAAAAATCCCCTATTTAACCTTTTCATCATCCCAACAACCTTTGCTCTGTTCTTTCAAAGCTTTATTCATCAATTACCACTAGCAACATGGCCACCGTTCCTGACTGCACTCTAGGTCGTCATCTTGCTCGCTGGCTAGTTCAAATTGGTGTTAGCAGTTCCTGGTGACTTTAACCTTACTCTTCTTGATCATCTGATTGCTGAGCTAGGGTTAAATCTAATCGGATGTTGTAACGAGCTCAATGCAGGTTATGTTGCTGACGGTTACGCGCGATCGCGTGGAGCTGGCGCCTGTGTTGTTACGTTTACTATAGGTGGGTTTAATATTGTTAATGCCATTGCCGGTGCTTGTTGTAAAAATTTGCCTATGATATGTATTGTTGGTGGACCTAATTCCAACGATTATAGGATTAATATGATTCTTCACCATACTATTGGGTTGCTTGATTTCAGCCAGGAATTAAGGTGTTTCCAGACCGTCACATGCTTCCATGTAAATAAATCTCAACTGGGTTTCTTTCTGTATCCATACCTCATATTTCACAATGCAAGGATTGTTAATGGTTATGGTTTATTTTTATTGTTTTTTCAATAGGTTGTGGTGAATAACTTGGAAGATGCTCATGAACTAATTGATACTGCTATATCAACTGCTTTGGAAGAAAGCAAACTGATTTATCTTAAATATTAGTTGTAACTTGTCTGCAATTCCTCATCCTACCTTTAGCTTGACTCAGTGCCATTGCACTCACTCCCAGGTAGTCTTCCTTGGTTTCGTGATTTTGAGAAGCAGTTCTGTTTTGGTATTATAGTTCGAGCTCTGCTGTTCAAATGTTGCTCAAAGATCATTTCAAGTGAATATCATATGTTTTAATCATAGAAGTTCCAAAAAAATTAAATTACATTCAAAATATCAGTTTAATAACAGAAAAAATATGATGGCTGACTATGTTTGCCTTTTCCTATTGGAACAGATTGAGCAATAAATTGGGATTTTGAAGGCTATATAAAGGCTGTAAATGCTGTTTGTATTGATAATATTACATTTACAATATAATTCAAGTGTATACTTGCATATGACACCAAATAAGGAAGTAAAAGCCGTACAAAGTAATCATAATCAATTCCTACAAATCAATAACACCAATCCCAATTACAATATTTAAAGCTCATTCTTTTACAGATCATTCTTGATTTATCTGTATCAAATCATATCTCCAACATCCCCCCTCAATCTAGGTGGCATGGCTAAGATACCGAGATTGACCTTACAGCAGTTTAAAGCTTGTTTAGACAAAGGTTTTGGTGAGGGCATCAATAAGTTGATCCTTTGCCGAAATGTGTTCTACACGAAGAAGACCATTGGCCACTGTCCTTACAAAATGGAAGTCAATCTCTATATGTATCATGCGTGAATGGAACACGAGATTAGCAAAAGCGTAAGTTGCCCCAATATTGTCACAGAAGATTTTGGAATACTTAGCTAAGGGAAAACGTAGCTCAAAAAGGAGAGACTGAATCCAAGTAAACTCACTAGCTGTCGCTGCCACGACACGATATTCAACCTCTATGGATGAGCAGGTAATAGCTTTATGTTTCATCGAGCTCCATGCAATCAGTGTGGGACCAAAGAATATCACATAAGCGAAAGTAGACGAACAATCATCCTTATTTCCTCCCCAATCAACATCACAAAAATCAATTTGAGATCTTTCAATTTGGAAATAAGCAGCCCATGAAACTTAGAGCACCCCCTTTAAGGCTTGAAATGAAATGATGTTGGCTTATGCATGAATTGCGACAACTTGTTGACCGCATAAGCAATGTCCGGTGTTGTGAGTACTAAATATTGTAATGCACCAACAATGGATCTATACTCCGTAGCATCAGTTTCACCTGAACCATCTTTAAGTTTTAAACAAGCTGTGGTGGACATAGGTGTGGAGACCAGTTTAGCATCAACCATATTAGTGTGAACAAGCAACTCATGAACATATTAAACATTGGCACAACATAAGACCATTATCAGCGGGAATCACTTCAATTCCAAGAAAGAAACTCAAGTCACCCAAGTTTTTCAATGAACACAAAAAAAGAATTAAATTGTTCATTGTTTCCTGTAAGCAGCAGATCATCCACATAAACCAAAAAATAGGCTAAGACATTAGCTTTGTCATACACAAATAGTGAACTACCAGACTTGGCTTTCACAAAAGCATATTCAATTAAGAAGCTACTTAAAGTTTAATACCAACCCTTTGGAGCCTGCTTAAGTCCATAAAGGGACTTGTGAAGCTAGCAAACAAATCGTTATTTTATTGGAATCTATAAAACCAGGAGGTTGTGATATATAAATGTCTTCATTAATTTGCCCATTTAGGAAGGCATTATTTATATCTAACTGCCTTATCCACCAACTATGAGAAACTGCTAGACTGAGAACAAGTTTGATTGTAGCTTGTTTAATAACGGGTGAGAAGATAGCTTTAAATTCAAATCTCAGTCATTGATTGTACCCTTTAGCCAAAAGGCAGTCCTTGTGCCTTGATATTGAACCATCTTTGTTCCGTTTAAGTCTAAAAATCCACTTACATCCTATCATATGTTGATGTTCATTCGATGGTACTAACTCCCAAGTGTCATTTTGAATAAGAGCATTGTACTCTGTTTCCATGGTAGCTTGCCACTTCTTACTTTTAAGAGCTTGTGAGACACATGTGGGTTCAACTAGATCTAAACTTGATGAATGGATGGCAAGAGCAG
Organism: Aleurites moluccanus; assembly: GCA_948193065.1. NCBI lineage: Eukaryota > Viridiplantae > Streptophyta > Magnoliopsida > Malpighiales > Euphorbiaceae > Aleurites > Aleurites moluccanus. The sequence continues at coordinate 5,966 of CANXYC010314551.1, read as the reverse complement.
CATATTTGAGGTTTGGTTTATGAATGTTGTTCATAGATCTAGTGACAATTCCTCGCCTTTCATAAGTTGGTGGAGCTGAAATAGTATTAGAGACATCACAAGGAACATGATTTATTTATGAAGGAGATGGGGAAGAGGAAGGTACCTGATCACTTTGCATAGAAGCACCTGCACGCGAAGGAGAGTCATTTGTCAAGGCTAAAATAACACGAGAGGGCTGCTGGTTATTTGGTGGTGATTGTTTTGCATTAATGGCTAGTGCAACAGCAAAATGAGTTTCATTAAAAGCTGAAGAAAATGTAGTAAGTGTGTCATGTGTTGCATGACTTTAGTTCGTAGGAGAATGACTAGGGGGGACTGGTAACATGCAAAAGGAAAAACACTTTCCACAAAGACCATATGTCTAGACATATAGACTCATTTGGTTGCAATGTCATAGCATTTTTCTGCACTTTGGTATAGGGAATAGCTTAGAAAGGCACAAGGAGTTGATTTTGATTCCAATTTATGGGTGATGTATGGTTTCGTCTAAGGTAACATAGACACCCGAACACTTTTAACTTGTCATAATTTGGTTTTTCTTGAAAGACTGTTGCAAAGGCTATTTTGTTTCCAAAAGTGGGGGTAGGTAAACGATTGGTTAGATAGACTGATGTAGCAAAAGCATGAGGCCAAAGAGACAATGATATGGATGCTTGGTAAAGAAGAATGATACCTTTTTCAACAATTTGTCATGGCGCCTTTTGGCTATCCCATTGTATTGAGGTATATAAGGTGGTGTTTGGAGGTGACTAATTCCATGAGAAGATAAAAAATGTGTGAGTTTGGTATATTCTCCACCCCATATGAATAAAGTATTTTAATTTTAAGATCAAAGTAGTTTTCTACTAGATTTTTGAATTTTGAAAAGATAGAAAATACATCAAATTTGTTTTTCATGGGGTATAACCAAACATATCGAGTATAATGATCAACAAAAATGACATAAAAATAAAAACCTTCACTAGAAATCATCAGGCAGGACCCTAAACATCCGAATACAAAAGTTCAAGAGGAGAATGACTCTTTAGAGTAGACATATTCAAAGGCAATTGATGACTTTTATTGCTTAATCGTGAATTACAATGATTGAAATTCAAAGAGGTAGACAATTGTAAACTACATTATACTTAGCTTAGAATTTTTTTAGACGGTGACCAAGCCTTTGATGCCAAGTCATTGAAGAGGTAAGATGGGACATGTAGGCAACAAGTTGGGTTGTAGAGGACTGACAGGTTATGGTAGGTTTGTCAAATAATGTGTATATGTCGTGATCATTCTAGCCTCGAAGATGCACCTTCCTTGTGTGCAAATTCTTCACAATCAAGAAATCAATAAAAAACACAATAGAAACTTGATTGTGTTTGCAAAGTTGTTTCACAAAAATAAGATTTTTAGATAAATGAGGAACATGTAGAGTGTGAGGAAGAAGTAAATTGGAGTGAGTGAGTTTAATTAAACCTTGTTTTGAGATTGGAATATTTTTACCATCTGCTATTTGAATTTCATCAATGCCTTCGTAGGGGCTAGTCTCAATGAAATTTGAGGAATCCAATTGTTAGACCTTTAGTGTTCTAATATGCTAATTTTGAGGGTATAAATAACTAATTAAATTACTAATTTTGTTTGTTTGATTATATGCAAGTTTTACCTTTTCAGATTGTTATTTTCTAGTATGTAGCGCCCGCTACTTAGTAAGTAGCACCCACTACACAATAGTAGTGTTCGGGCTTTTCGCAAGTGCACGAATCGCTTTAGCAAGTAATAGAGTGAGTAGAGTATCGTCCCACAGAGAGACGTTGTCAATTATCGAAATTGATATTATCTTTATTAATTAGAAAGAAATTAATTTGGTTTGGATGAATTTTTTAAAGGAAAATTAAATAAACAAGAGAACTCAACTTAGAAATTTAAAATATCAAAGAAAACTATCTAGAATTTATATTCCGCTATTTGAATTTATACGGTTGATCAGACTCAATAATGATTTCAAAACTATAGTGTTTAATGGATTGATTACTCTAAATTATGAATTAGTCTCTCTCGAACAAAAATTCAAACATTAACATTAATGCAAGTGTCTACTCTCATGATCACCGGTGATCACCGAATCAATATTAATTCATTAAGATCTTTAGCAATTTCATAAAATCCACTAAAGTGTACCCTAATCTCTTAGCGATACATGCATTGGCTTATTAATTCCATGAACTAGCAAATCAAACTATGTATTAAGAATAATTGAAATCATAAATCATTGTCATCAACCTATTATTCAATTAACTTTATCTAAATCCTAAAAAAAGAATTTAGTTCAACATGATTAAATAAAGAAAAGGTAAACAAATCAATAAATTAAACATTTTCATAATAAAATTAACAAAGAAATAAATAAGTAGAGAAAGTAAAAACTCTATTTGATGATCTCTTTGATTGATTGAAGGTCTTGAAGCTCCAAAAATCATTTTCTCTAGCATTCTTTAAGTCTCCTTAGCTCCCAAGAGTGATCTCTCTTTTTTTCCAAGCCTTGGTTGCCTTTTTATAAACTTCATTTCTGAGGGCAGAGTAAAATACCGGATACAAGGTTCAAAATACCGGGTACCCGTATTTTATGTATTTGGTGAAATACCGGTTGTACAGCGAAATACCGGTTGTACACGGTGAAATACCGGTACCCGGTATTCGCTACTGTCTCTTGGGTTCCATTTTTACTTTAAATACTGGTTCCTCATCTTCAAATACCGAGTCCTAGCTCCAAATACTGGTACCCGATATTTCATCCCCTGAATAATTTTTCCCAATTGAAAATCCAAAATTTCAATTTTTAAACTTTCAAAACAAAATCAAATCAAATAGAAATCATTATTTAAAAATAAAATCATAATCAAAATCATAAATCTAATCAAAATTAAATTTAAAGTAAAAAAAAATATTATTCAAAATCAAATCTAAATCCTATCAAATCTACCAAAATCTTTATTTTCAAATTGAAATTCAAAACTATATTAAAATTAATCTAACTTAAACAAAAACTCACTTAATTAACTACAAAATGACACCTAAAATACTAATAAAAATACTCAATTAAAATGCCTAACAAATTCTCTCACACTTAAACATTTGCTTGTCCTCAAGTAAATTTAAAGAGATCTCCAATCGAATGTAAGAATCATCAAAGAATTTAAAGTTTTTAAAAACAAAATTTTTAATTATAATTAAACTTAAAGTAGCCTAAATTCAAATTTGCTTCTCGATTTCTTTTTAAGTTACAATGCATCCAGAAGCTAAAAAGAATAGAATTTTTCATAAAGAAAATATTTTTCACAACTCTATCTTTAAAATATATTATTTTTTTGAATTTCACAAATACTGATAATAGAGGAATTCTTTTTTTTTTTTTCATTATATTTTTTAAATTAAAGAAATATTCATATTCCTATCCTTTCTACTCCACTAAAATTTTCATTCGAATGAAAGCAAGAGCAAACTCAATCGTCGAATTACTTTTTAGCTTCGCTTCGCATATACCTTTGGCATTGATGAAGGAAGTTTCAGGATATATATATATTTATTTTTTAATTCATAAGCAATACAACTATTTTTTTTTTTTTTTAGAATTCCTTTACTACCATGCTTAGGCCAAATTCTCAAAAAATTTTAATTCATATTTGCTGGATTCATTACTTTGTTCTTCTCATGACTAATTCTTAAAAAATTTAGATTAAGGATGCACTAAACTTAAATTACTCTTTAAAATTATCAAAGAATTAAAGACTACTAAATCTAATTTATAAGAAAAAATTGAGATTTAGAAACATCAAAAAAATAATAAATTCCACACAAATGATATAAAGAACACCAAAAATTTTATTGATTCCAAAAATCCAAAAAAAAATAAAAATATAAAGGGAAAATATTAAAGACATAAAAATTAAAAACTTAAAAAGAAAAAATAAAATTATAATCCTAAAATCTAAAAATTAAGAAGAAGAAAATTTGGTTGAATTATCTGAATGCTCTTCAGGATCTATCTCAGGATCCTCCTCTGGATCTTCCTTAGGATCCTCTTCTGGATCCTCCTTCTCTTCCAGCTCAGGATCGTCTTCTAGGATAAATCCATCGTCAAATGGTTTATTCTCAGAATCAGATAAAAGATCTATAAACTCCCTAATCCTCTTTGTGCCTCGAGGCTCCCCCCCTCCAATGATCCCTAATATGCCTTTTGATTTTCACTGTATCTTTCTTAACCAGTGCCAAATCAGTTTGCCACAAAGCTTTTAATGAATCAAACTGCTTTAGGCAAAAATCCATGACATCTATTATAGAAGGAATAAAGGCTTTAGAGGTCACTTTTTCTTTCCTTTTTCTCGAACTGTTTATCTTAGGGGTAATGCTCTCAACTTTTTTACAGGATACATTGACCTTTTTGAACGTGGTGGATCTAGTTCTCACCATTTTTATGCAAAGTAGGATTAAGGATTTTTATGAAAAAGGAGAGTGAGGAGGAATTAAACTTCTGAACTCTAACTCCCTTTAAATAGACTGAAGAAAATACAGATTACTATAAACTTCTTAATTTAAAGATAAAGGCTAATCCTAATAAAAATTGGAATTTAATTTTAAATCTAATTCTTAGAATTCTATCTAAAATCTAAATCAGTTTTTCAGATAATCTAAAATTCTTAAAAACTTCTATCATATCCTATTTTATTATTATATTTTTATTTTTTTTATTTTAATTTTTTATTTTAATTTTTTATTTTAATTTTAATTTTTTTTCTTATTTTTTTTATATTTTATTATTTTTATTATTATTTTATTCTATCTTATTATTTTTACAATTAGATAAACATAGACAATTAAATAATTAAAAGCAAAACAATAAATAATAAATAGAAGCAAAATAATTAAATGCAAAATATAATAAGAAAGAAAATTTCATACAATAGGAATAAATGCCCCCTCACTTGAAATTGACATTGTCCTTAATGTCAAAAGCAAACAACCTAAAACTAAAATTACAATGGTGGTTGTGGTGATAAATTCAAATGTTGATCGATGCGGTCAAGGCGTCGGTCAAAGTGAATTTGAAGATCTCTCATTCGATCCTCCATTTATTGGAACCGTTCAGCTATAAACTGCTTTAATCGATCATAACTTGACTGTAGACGCGCTGCTGAACTCCCTTCCTCTGCTTGAGGTCTGTCCTTATCTTCCGATTCTTCCTCTTCAAGGGGTTGGTTGATGATAGGTGTACCATGTGGCATAGGTGAGGTTCGGGGAATTAAATTCCCGTCTATATCGAGCAAATGATATTCTCCATCATGCCCTACTGCACATAAACCCATCTTCAAGCAAACTGATAAATCAATAGTTTCTACCCCCCGTTTAGGAACTAACCCGAATTCCGACAGTCGAGTACCATAAAAATTTGCAATTGTCGTTATAAATGCAGTACCCACTATTTTTCCTGTCATGGTATTACTCAAATATTTCAAATGCGACAAGAGCCAAAAACTTGAATTAATTTCTTGTTTTTCCAACATGCACTAAATAAAAAATAACTCTTGCCTCAAAACCTTACTATTTGTATCTCCTCACCCAAAAATGGTGTGAGTCATAAGCCTATGAATATAACGAATGGCATGGTCCGTAATATGCTTGGCATATGCCGTGTGAGTAGCACAATTCATACCATTTGTTATATTCGCCCAAACTTCTCTAACCTTAAATCTCGTGGGCTCACGTCTAATCCCCAAATTTGTGAATCCAAAAATTTCACAAAATTGATCAAGAGATAATTTTCTTTTAACTCCAAACAAATAAAACTCCAAATATTCCTCAAGCAATGGTTCAAAATAAGCCCTAGTACTAAGTGAACTAAGGAACTCAAAAGTTAATTCATTGTATGAGGGCAAATTCAAAGT
>CANXYC010314357.1:0-13582 GCA_948193065.1 Aleurites moluccanus | reverse complement strand
TCAGGTATCAAAAACATAAAGATTGAACTATGCGAGTATGACATATTCCATGACTCGTGTTCAATCGAGACATCTAAGACAAAAGGATTTAATTACTTGGTAATTCTATCACAAGAAAGGTTATGTCGAGTCATTGACATTCTTGTGACTTAGGTAGCATTGGTGTGTTGCTAGACACCGCTCACTGCTTGTGACATAAAATATAATTTTATGTCACTGCTAATGTTTTTATGTCACTGCTAATGTTATGGGAACCTATAGGGTAACACATTTAGATAGGATCGATAATAGGAATTTTAATTCATGAGATGGATTAAAAAAAAAAAGCATTGGACTAAATTATTTAGCTAAGAACTAATATAAGCCCAAAATTCGAGCCCAAGTCAGATGGGGCGAATTAGGTTTTTATTAGTTAACCTAATGCTAGGGTTAAATGCCTATAAATACATATATGATGCTATTTTTAGGAGAGACTAATTTTTTACCGTTTTTCAGAAAAAGGAAGTGAACCCTAATCCTAATTCTCTTAGACGTATCTAGCAAAACGTCTTGGAGATTATCTTCTTGTTCGTGAGACGAATCAAAGGAGATACGATCCGTTCGTGTGGATACCGTAAAGGCAGAAGGCACAAAAGCTTCTGCTCCTGACTCAGAATCGTTCTTTCGTAGTCGAATCATCAACCAAAGGTATAAACCCTAACCTTCTGATCTGGATCTTCATATGGATCATAGAGGAAATCGAAAAAAAAAATTATTCCGCTGCCCTTTTCTGATTTCGATTTCCAACACATAATGCTTTAGGTTAAACAAGAAATCTGAATATCAAATCGTGAACATAAACATATACATATAGATATATACTTGGGAATGAGAGAATCCCAAGCTTTTACTTGGAAAATCATGTATTCTTATAATAATTAGCACTATCAAATCATATCATAATCAAATCGCGGTTCTCATTTAGAATGGTAAAATGCCCACAAAGATGGCATTATCAAATTTCATATATGATAGAACTAATATCATTAACATACATATCAGTAGCCTTGCTACCTTAACGTCGCACATATGCTTGCGCGGGCATATGCCTAGAGCTCGTGATATCCTCTAGGTGGAACGCTCATACTATACCCTATCAGCCAGGTTCCCTCTGTGCACATTGGACCAATGAATTTACTCTCATTGGGAAAAGCGTTCTATACATATGTATCTCAGGGTTCACAAAAAAAAAATATACATTCTCAACAATTCTTAATTTGGTCAAGAGACCATTTAGCATTTATAGTAAAGGCTTGATTATGATCTTAGTCCAAGAAAAACAACCAAGTCATTATCATATATTAATGATTACATAAAACAAGTCATCAAAATTTATAATGGGACATATATGATAGAACTAATATCATTAACATACATATCAGTAGCCATGCTACCTTAATGTCGCACATATGCTTGCACGGGCATATGCCTAAAGCTCGTGATCTCCTCTAGGTGGAACGCTGATACTATACCCTATCAGCCAGGTTCCCTCTGTGCACATTGGACCAATGAATTTACTCTCATTGGGAAAAGCGTTCTATACATATGTATCTCAGGGTTCACAAAAAAAAAATATACATTCTCAACAATTCTGAATTTGGTCAAAAGACCATTTAGCATTTATAGTAAAGGCTTGATTATGATCTTAGTCCAAGAAAAACAACCAAGTCATTATCATATATTAATGATTACATAAAACAAGTCATCAAAATTTATAATGGGACAACACAGTGAACACATATATGTATATATAGCAATTCATCTCGTAAGAAGTAATACACAATTATGAAATTCATAACTTACCTCACTGCAATACTATCCACTAAATCCGGTCAACACTTGCTTAATTGACTAGCCTCCTTAAATTCCTTGAAAATGCCGAACCTAACAAATTTTCCAAATTTCATAAATTAGGGTTTCCTCAATTAATAATACATTTTATGGTTCCATTAAATTTTAATCATCTTATAGTCTCTATTATTGTTTACTAATCATCAATTTAATTTATCTCTTAAGAAGATTTGAAATTTTGAACGTGGTCACTATTCACGTCACTATTCATCATATTCATAAATTTCTATATCTTCCCTATCAACTGTAATTAATAACCTTAAATACTCATAACATGTTCTATTTAACTCATAAATAATTATTCTAACTACTAAAAATCTTAATCTATATAAAAAAAATGGAGTTCAGAGAAAATCACCTTATTTCCCTCAAAATACATCCTTAAAGAATCTTAACTTGAAATGATGACTGAAGCCTTTTAACGAGAATAATATAATGGTTTAATGCATTAATTCTGAGTATTAATGCATTAGAAAATAAATGGGACAGATTTGAGAGAAATAGGAGGAGAAATGGAGAAGAAGGAAGAAAAGGGAGAAATTATCGTGAAAAGAAAAGGGCTACAACCTCTCCATTAAATAAGCCACTGCCTTGCTAAATCCCACTTTACCACTTCTTCACTTCGCAAAGGCCACTCCATTGAATTCTCACTTCGCTAAATGCCACCTCGGCAAAGGTCTCTTTGCTGAATTCCCACTTCGCCAAATGCCATCTCGGCAAAGGCCTCTTCGCTGAATTCCCACTTCACCAAATGCCACCTCGGCAAAGGCCTCTTCGCTGAATTCTCACTTTGCCAAATGCCATCTCGGCAACTCTCACTAACTCCACTCGATTTGAGTTAGAGAACTCCAACTTACTCGCTTATTGTTGACACTTAAACTAAACATCTGAGACTACACTTCAAGCTTAACCTTCTAGCTCGCTCAATCTCTATCCACCTCGGAATCTAGAAGCCAACTCGCACTACCTACTCTGCCGAGCTGGGAAACTCTCCTCGCCAACTCGCATTACCTATTCTGCCGAACTAGAAATCCTCCTTGCCAACTCGCAAAAGCTACAATTTCTAATCTCCTCAATTCTGCAACTGTCTATAAAACCCATAAAGAAATATTACTCATGCTAATACTTGACTCACTCAGCCACTAACATATCAAAACAAATAACAACATATCACAGACTTATTGTCAATCAGACTTAAGGTAAAAATAAAATATAAATCTAAAACTTATACATTTACACTTATCCATATATTCTGTGAAATCATAGCACTGACTCACAAAATCTTACCCAAACACAAATTCTAAGATTTTCAAAATATTAATCTAATCACAACAAAACATTCATAAAAAAAAAAAAAATTACACAGGTATTACAAGGTTTCATATGAGGTTGGTCCAAGAAAAAATGACTAAGTCATTTACAACATTAAGGTGATTACATGGAACAGATCATCATTCATTTGAAAACATCATGAGAAATTCATTTAATAAGTTAACAATATAATATTTCATAACATGAGAATTATATACATGTACATTAAGAATGATTGAACAATTAATTTCAAGGAAACAACATGCATATGTAATGTTCAAACTTACCACAAAGCAAATTTTCCTTGTATTTTCCTTAATTACTTGTACATTCAATAATCTTCTCTATTTCTTTGAGTTCTCCTCTCCTATGTCAAATCTCCAAATACTCATAATTAGGGTTTATGCCCAATAATGTCCATACATATTAAATCATTATAGTTCTAATCATCTTTTAGAATCCTAATATGTTTTCTAACATCGATTTAATCACTTATTAAAGAATTATGAAAGATTGGGATGAATAGCTATTATTCACCAAAACCCTAAATCCATATACATCTTGCTTATAATCCATAATAAATACTAATGATACTCTTAAACATCTATACTTAATTTATATTCATCTATTCTAACCATGTATTAACTTTTATTGACTTAAGATTAAGTTTAGAACAAATACTTTGAATTTCTAGAAATGGAGAATTCTTGAAAAATCTGAAATCTTGACGTTCTTGAAGGTTTGATTCTTAATTCTTGTGTTAATGGAGATGAAATAAGTGTTTGAGAAGAGTATTTAATGAATTTATGGGTGGGTGAAGTGTATTTATGGAGAAAAAAAATAAAAGGGAACGAAATAAATGAAATCTGAAAATGAAGAAGAATGGTCGAATATTTATAGGCTTGTGCCTTTACGCCTGTGAATAGGATTCACGGCCATGAAGGCTACAATTCATGTTGGGTTCGAAGCACTTCTTTATGGCTGTGAAAGGATGTTTCACGCCTGTGAATACAAATCTGAAGAGTTGGCCAATTTACACAGAAATTTTTCTCACGGTGGTGAATGATTTCTCAAGCCTGTGAAGAACACTTCACGCCCGTAAGGAATCTTCATACCTGTGAAAGGCTTGCTGATGAAAATCTCTCATGTTTTCTCCATTTTAACTTATACAAACTCAATGAACTTTAACATACACATGTTTAACACCTCAAAATCAGTAATAACTCATTATGTCTCAACATATAATCATTCTAGGAGTAATCTATACTCAACATAACATTCTTGATTATCTATCATGCACATATAAATATATACATGCTAACATTCATCAAACAAACATAAACGAACACATATCTACTCTAACGTTCCAAGTACTGGGTATTATATTAAAATTCTATAATTGTTGTTGATTATATTGGATTAGTAGGTTTGAACCGATATGGTTGAATCGATTGATCATAACCGATTCAACCAAATTTAGTTTTCAATTGTTTAAAAAATAAAAAAAATTGTATCTATTGAGATTTGAACTCTTGAACTATGGGAATAATTGAAAAAGCAATAACCATCTAAACTTAACATCAATATTTGTTAATTTTATGACATTATTATATATATGTAATAATAAATTTGATAAAAATTAATATTTATAGAATATAATATTAAGGGATAAGGTACAATTTTGTCCCTCATGTTTATCTTGTAAAGCATATTGTCCCCTAATTTTTTTTGAGATATAATTTTGACTCTAACATTATCAAAACCTAACATCCCATCCCAAATTTTAACAGACCTCCATTAGGCTCTGTTGACCACTATGAAAGGGCCTACTTAATGTACTATTTGGACTGACATTAATTAAAAACAAAAAAATAAAAAATTACAAATTACAAATAATTAAAAAAAAAATGAAAACCCAAACCTTCTCCCCCTTTCTCATTTTCTAGAAATCAAAACCCTCAAACAAAACCATTGATTCCTCCACAAGGCCACTGCCAGTACCACCCTCCACCACCATTTTTGCACTCTCCATCTCCTCCATCTCCTCAATAGTGGTTTTCATCTTGTCACTCTGACCATATCGCTCAACCACCCCATCCTCTTCTTCCCTCTTCTGCTAATCCTCCTTCGCCACTTTTGAGTCCCTATCTTTCTCACACCTCTCCTCTAAACAAAGGAACACCTACCAGTTGCTCAAAATCACCAAACACTATAACAAAAAGCAAACCCAGTCAAGAAACAAAGATAATAAACAACAAACCCAATCAGAAAATAACAAATTCCCCATCTCAACCGGCACCTTATTATCAAGAAAAAGAGAATCTATCACTATCACCACCACCACAATGTTTGCCACCTCTACAATCATCCATCACCATCAAGTGATCTGAGTTTTTGGGTACCCCTAGTTTTATCCATTACCAGCCTCTATTAGTCATTGACCATCATTGGTTATTCCTAGTCTTCTATCGTCGCTGATCGAGTAGGTACCTTTGCTTTGGTAACCTTTATCGAGCATAATTCTTGATTTATTAAGCAGGTACCTTTGCGTACCATTAACGTCTCAAAGATTGTCTCTAAGATTGTTCTTTAACAAAAAAATAAAATAAAAGAAAATAAAAATGAATTACCGCTATTGAACAATGAGTGACTCATAAACCCAAAACTCCTTAGGGTAGAGAACATTAATATCGGCATAAACTCGGGATTTCCACATGGATTGTAAAATAGAATCTGAAATAGAAGCCAAGATCTTGACGATGGGATCTCTTCTCACGATGATCTTATCGATATTGATTCTATTATTGTCAAGGGAGATACTGGGAGAGTGGTTTTTTATTGGTGGACGAAGAGCGGGGATGACGAGTGTGTGCAAGTTAGATTGGTAGAAGGGCGATGCAAGCCCAGTAGGAGGAAGAAGCAGTGGTTTTAAGAAAGAAAAGGGTAGTGGGTGTAGTAGGAGAGGCCATAATTAGTGGAGTAAATTTAAAGAGAGAGGGGGTTTTGATTGAGGGTTGTGGTTGTGGACTTGTGGAGGAACTGGTGGTTTTGGTTGAGGGTTTTGATTTCTAGAAAACGAGAAACGGGGAGAAAGTTTTGGGTTTTTTATTTTTTTTTTAATTATTTGCAATTTTTATTTGTTTTTAATTTTTTTTTATTTTTAATGAATGTCAGTCCAAATAGTACATTAGGTTGGCTCTTTCACAATGATCAACAGAGCCTGACGGAGGTCTATTAAAATTTAGGGTAGGATGTTAGGTTTTGATAACGTTAGGGTCAAAATTATATCTCAAAAAATATTAGGAGCAATGTGCTCTACAGGGTAAACATGAGGAGCAAAATTGTACCTTATCCCTAATATTAATTCAAATTCAAATTAATTATATTACAAAATTACTATAAATAACCACATTCCAATTTAAATTTAAAATAAATTTTGTTTTGTTTAATTATTAACTAGTTAAATTTATGAAAATTAAATTTAAATTAAAAAATAATGTCTTCGATGAAAGAAAAAATCCAGGTCATAAGGTAGTTTCGGTATCAATTTCATATAACATCTCTAATTTCATGAAATTGCTATTTTATGCATGACATTACACTTAAACCTATTCGTTACCGACTCACTATGTCCTAATTGAAACAATACTTTTGAAATCCATTCAGTTCAGTTTAGGACCATCCGATATGATTTCATGAAATTGCTATTTTATGTATGGCATTACACTTAGACCTATCCGTTACAGAGTGACCATACCCTAATTGACTTGATACTTTTGAAATCCTTTCAGTTTAATTTAGGACCATCCAATATGATTTCATGAAATTGTTATTATATGCATGGCATTACACTTAGACATATCCATTATAGAGTGATTGTGCCCTAATTGACTTGATACTTTTGAAATCCATTCAGTTCAATTTAGGACCATCCGATATGATTTAATGAAATTCTTATTTTATGCCTGGCATTACACTTAGACCTATCCGTTACAGACTGGCCGTGCTCTAATTGACTTGATACTTTTCAAATCCATTCAGTTTAATTTAGGACCATCCGATTTAATTTCATGAAATTGTTATTTTATTCATGACATTACACTTAGACCTATCTGTTATACGCTTACCGTGCCCTAATTGACTCGATACTTTTGAAATTCATTCAGTTCAATTTAGGATCATACGGTCCAATTTCATGAAATTCCTATGATATGCATGGCATTACACTTATAAGTTAGAAAAATAGTCGTTAATTTTATATAACTTAATTTATTTTTCAATTTTTTTTTATAATTTTAATTTTTTAATCATTTTTTAATTTTTCTTTCAATATTATATCAATCACATTAATCATATGATAGTTCTAAAATGCTATTATCATTGTTGATTATATTATATTTCTAATACATAAGTGTATATTATAGTTCTAAATCTAGTGTATATATATTATGAATGAAATCAACCAATAAATTCCAATACATAACCCTTCAAATTCCAACAAACAGCAACTGAAAAGAACAACATACAATGAATCAACCATGCATAATCATATCCTTTTCCATTTTAGTGAAACGTGAGAATAAAATGCAAACACATCTAATTAATCATATGCAGTGTGAGAATTAAATGTAAACACATCTAATTAATCATATGCAGAAAACTAAGAGTTCACCTTCATAGTATAAATAATGGAACAAAGGTATAGTTTATTACACCATTCTTCGTCCTTTGTATATCAGAACACTAAAAAAACACCAACTATCCCTCCTTCCACTGGAAGCCTGGAGGTGTTGTATCTCAAGCTCAAAGAAAGCAACGATGAACTCAAGAATGAGGTCAAAGAATTAATGAATGAGGCCATAAAGAACTTGGATGATCAGTTCGTGAGGGACCTAATACTGGAAGAGACACCTTTAGTCAAGGTGTATGAAATTTTTCAAGATGTATCTAACAATTACAGTCAAGTCAATAACACTACAAAGCCTTTTGTCATCACTGTTCCCAGTTCAAGTTCTAATATGTGAGGCTTTGTTTTCAAAAAATTAGTATTATGTATTAAAATGCCAATGAAACAATTTGGCTTTAAAGTTGTTAATAAAAATAAAAGTTTATTATCATATTGCAGACCATATGCATTGATTATACTTTTCAATTTTTATATTTTAACTTGCACTATATTCATGATTTTTTTTATGTTAATATTCATTATTTTTTTTGTCGCTATACTTGATTGCATCTTAGCCAATATATGTTAGCATAATCTTATTTATATTATAATATTAACTGGAAATCTTATATAATTGGTTCATCAACTGGAAAACTTATATGAAAAATATATTTTTTATAAATTATACTTGATCTAACTTAAGTTCCATGCAATATAATTTTGTGTACTATTACTTTTATATTGTTTCCATATGTATTATTTCCATCGCATGGAGATATATATCACAAATGATTTACACCATATTATGATAAGCATGGCCAAAAGAAACTGCTGATAATTAAAGCAAATTGATTTGGAAAATGATGTAATATCATTAACCATATGAAATAGTACAAGGTAGATGGTAATCACAATATGAATCTGAACAGTCCACAAATATTGGAAATTATAGAAGCATAGTTGTATAAACACGTATATATTGAAGAAAAAATAAGGAAAAATATAATATAACAGGAGAATGAAACTCAGTTTATTTAAAATGAAAGAGCCTTCTCGTAGGCTTACAACCAAACTGAAGATTGATAAAAATAAGTCTGAATTAAATAGAATAAGATTTTATTGGCACAAACAGTGACTCAAATAGAAAACAAAAAAATTAGGAGAAAAATTAGAAATAACAGTTCAGATTGGCATCAATTTTCAACAAACATAATTTCTCAATATGAAATTCCAGATAAAAAACCAACAATACATTCGAAAATAAAAAACAAAATGGTACTTATTCTCTTCATCATTGTCTCGAACAAAAGTAGAGACAACTCTATTATCAGAATTGAGATTGGAGCTTCCTTCATGCATCACATTTTCATCAAGGAATGAATGGTAGACAACAACTTCTTCCTCAGTTTTGAACCACCTGTATAAGACCAAGAATGTGTGGTGCACATTCTTCCCAACTAATGTATACTCTAGGCTGATTGCCTTTGAATACGATATAAAACCTCTGTTTCTTCTTCTTCTTCTTGTCCTCATGGTCTTCAACCATTTCAAGTATATCAGAACAGTCACCAATTTCAGGCTGATTGCAACTTTCTTCTTCCTGCGAATTTTCTTCGAAGAACGAAAAGTATTCAGCATATAACACCCAAATTTTTTTTTTATTAATTTTAAAAGATATTTTATCAAAAAGTAATAGTATTTTAATAATATTTAATGAATATTAAAATATTTTCGATTGTATAATAATTTATTATTATATTAAGTAAAAAAAAATAAAATTTAACTTTTAATTATAAATTTCGACATTATTTTATTCTATGACGATTATAAATTATTAGTTATTTATTAATGATTAAGTTAATTATTTTAATATTTTAAATTATTTAGTGATTTTATTAGTTAATATTTAAATTAAGATTTTATTATTGTTATTACATAATTATTATATTTATAATTATGTATATATATATTTATTTAGTTAAAATTTATTATTTATTTATAGAATAATAAATTATATTTTTGAAAGAATATTTATAGAATATTCTTTAGATTTTTAAATTATAATATTATTATATTATATTATTATTATATATATATGTTAAAAAAAAAACAAATAGGAGAAAAGGACGAAAGTTTTGGAATCCAAAACTTTGTCCCTTTTCTTCTTAATATATATATATATATATATATATATATATATATATATATATAACAAAGAAAGCAGAGAATGGAACAAAGAAATAGACGGTGAAAAGGAACAAAAAAATAGAACAAAGAAATGGACAAAGAAAGGGAAGCTAAGAGGCAAGGAAGAAGAAAAAAAAAAGGACGGAATATATATAGAGGGAGAGAGAGGGGGGTAGAGTTTCCGATCAAGATTTCGATCGATTTTGGTGACGGTTTCTGGCGATCTTAGTATCAATGAAAAACTCTCTCCATGAGCTTTCATTTTATACCAACCATAGAGGAAATGATTGGACGACGAAAGAGAAATCAAAGGGAAAAGTTTCGGCTATCGAAATTTTGAAGCTCCGATTCCGACGAACAGTGGCAACTGATGGTGGAAGGAGGTCATTTTCGGACTCTATTTTTCATGAGCTTTCCGATGGTATCTCTTTTGCCCCGATTAGAGATCGAAACCGGGACTGAAAAAGTTTGGGCACGCATAGATTTTCAACAAATTTTGAGTAAGTATGCTTTTAATTTTTCTAAAATTAATTATTAATTATTTGGAGTATGATTGGAGATAAATTTGTGAAAATGGATGAATATTTGTACTGGTATTGGAGAGTTTAGGCAGTTAAAATTTAATAGTTGTATTTATTTTCAGTGAGTAAATTAAGATAAATTATTTTAGATTATTTAGAATTATTATGGACATTATTTAGATGGTAATTATGGAAAAATATTAAGTTTGGCTTTGGTTGTAGAATTTTCGGGTAATAAATTATCAATAACTATATTTTTATTGAATGTAAGAATTAAGATAAATTTATTATGTTGATTTGAAATTATTATGGAAATTATGTGGACGGTATTTATAGAAATTAGATACTGAAAAGTTAAATTATTATGGAGTAATTTAATGAAATTGATAATTAAATTAAGTTTATAAAGAAGATAAAATTAAGATACTATATAAGTTTGATAGATGGATTACTTGCTACTATTATTATTTTTGGTATGTTGGTAATGATGGATTAAATGTTGGAATTGAATTGGAATACGTCAAGACTTTATATTGAGATATAGTAAATCAAAGAATTTAATTGATGACTGATATTATTATCAAATTAGTATTTTTGAAAGTTTATGCAGTTGATGAAATTTTGTAGATTAAATAAATGAAATTAATTGAATGTCAAGATTGACTTTCATTTGATGGATTAATAAGTAAAATTGGATTGAGATATTTATTAGACCGTTATAAAAATGTTTGTTGAAATGGAGACCAGAAGGGATCAATTGATATGGTTGTATTGAATTTGGATCGATGAACTGATCATTAGAAGTGTTTTTATTTTTGTTTTAAAGGTTATGTTCTAATTTTAGGAGAGATTTTGTCGAAATTCCAACAAATTCTTAGGAGTTGTTTCGTAAATTTATTAAAGTTAAAATATATCTTTTATGTTCTAATGTCTTCTCTATGCTATTCGGTCTAGGTATTCAGGAGTTTCTTAACCGTCAGATTTCAGGCACTCCGAAGATAGTTAACTGGTTAATGGTCGTCAAGTTGTGAATTGATATATTTAATTTAACTATATATATAAGCATAACATGTAAGCATTGATGAATGGAATATATGTATATGTATATAAAATATCATTATTGCATTAGATTTAGTAGTATGATGTATGTTTATGTCATATTATATGATGTTGATGATGATGATGAATGACATTGAATATATGTGTTTACAATGGAAAATAGGGTGATGTGGAATTCACCACTAACATATAAACATCAACGATGTAACATGACACAACATGATTTATGATGATGTTATTACAGGGATTGTCTAGTTTGAGTTGATCTCACCGTTGCCCCATAGTTGGAATTTAAGAGAGCCAAGGAAGGGGGTCAACTCCCCATTTACGATAAACAAAAATATATATGAGGTTTGATTCCACAAATATTTTCCATCATGGTTGTTATGTATGTTTATAGATGATTATGTGTAATATGACATTTCATGTAGATATAATAATGACCTGCATGTTAAATTAATTTATATCAGCTCATTGAGTCGAACGCTCACCCTTGTTCAATATTTTCCCCAAGTTTCGGGTCGAGCTTAAAGAGATTAAATTTTTAAGTTGAGTATTCATGTCTTCCATTTTTCAGGTAGTGAAATTATTTTATTTTATTTTGTAATTATTTTATGTTCATTATATTAAAATCTATAGAGCTCCGCATTGTTATTATTTTTAAATGTCATATTTTTTATCGTATTTCTATTAGTTGTTTTGTTAAACATAAATTTAAATTGATGTTCAGAGCATGATGTCAGCTCTGAGTGGCTAAAAAATGAAGTTAAATTGTTGAGTTTTTGTATGATAGATTGGCTCATAGTCCTTGTTTGTGACAATTATAACTGTCATATTGCAGTTTTTGTTATTCAGTGATAAGTCAGATTTACTATGGGTTCCGAAAATTTTATGCTTTCTCGTTTCCTAGTGCTAGTTACGTGCCCATTTGGATCGGGTCGTGACAAAGCAACAGCTTCTTCCTCTGTTTTGTACGGCTTGTATAGGTTTCCACTCAAACCAAGAACATTAGGTGCACATGCTTCCCAGCTAGAATATATTACAGGTCTCATACCTTTAAAAATAACATAAAACATGTTTTGCTTGTTTTTCCTATTCTTCATTTCCATGATACAAACATAAATTTATTTTTTCTCAGAAAATAATAATTAAAAAAGATAATTTTTTTTATCGAAGATTTGTTAATTCTCGAAAATAAAAATGAAAAAGATAATAATTTTTGGTTCAAGATTGATAATATTTTTTTGTTGCAATTTTACCTTCAATATTTTGCTTTCCTTGGAAACTTAAAGGTTTTTTTTTTTTTTTTTTGAAAATTGAAATATATAACAAACGTAATAAATGATGACAGAGAATAGAAATTTGAAATTCAAATTTCCATTTTGAAAATCACATATTTAAGGGTATTTCTTCATGGAAAATATTAAATGACTTACTATCATTCCATTAGATATGTAAAAAGTCAAAAATTTCTTCTTTTATCCGAATAGATTTAATCCATTTATATTTATCTAATATTATTTAAATTAAAAAATAAAATAATTAAATTATGACATATAAAAAAAATAAAATATTTATTTTGAGATAATGAGAACATAATTTATAAAGATTTTTTTTTAAATTGAAATATATAACTAACGTAATAAATGATGACAGAGAGTAGAAATTTGAAATCCAAATTTCCATTTTGAAAATCACATATTTAAGGGTATTTCTTCATGAAAATATTAAATGACTTACTATCATTCCATTAGATATGAAAAAAGTCAAAAATTTCTTCTTTTATCCAAATAGATTTAATCTACTTATATTTATCCAATATTATTTAATTTATGAAATAAAATAATTAAATTATAATATATAAAAAAAATTAAAATATTTATTTTGGGATAGAGAGAATATAATTTATATATTTTCAGATATATATATATATATATATATATATATA
>CANXYC010314327.1:0-37804 GCA_948193065.1 Aleurites moluccanus | reverse complement strand
TAAATCACTTCCAAAAATTGTGCAGGAATCCTTAGAGTTCTTGAGTTCAGATTCAAGAATAATTACCAGTTATATTATTAGCACAATTATGGATTCTGGTGAGGATGGAACGGTTCGTTATCCTTATCAAATTTGGGATCTCTGTCCTGTTATGGCTAAGGGATTTGTTGAACCACAGAAGGTTAATAATCAAAACTTAAACTTTTATTTTAACATGTATAAAGAAAACAAGATTATTACCCAAGATGTGAGAATTGAAAATTTTAAAGATAGCCTGGAGAAGGCAATCTATGCAAGCAATTATGTCCTTCTCGGAGATGGTAAAGTATTTGTTACAATCTGGTCCCAATATAATCCAATTACCAGAGTATTGTCCATGATCAAGGGACGAGAAGAAGCACAAAAGTTGTTTCTGAGACTAGTGGATTTGGATCCAAGTTTGGATTTCCAACCTGAAACTATGAAGGTCTGGAAGAAGGTTGCCCAGTTCAGAGAGCAACGTGTTGCAGAAGAAATGGCTATGGGTTATGCAGAGCTGAGAGAAAGCATGGATGCCCCAGTCAGTAACTCACAGATGGATTGACAAAAAACGTCATCCATGACGTCAGCCTCAACGTGATAATTAAGGAATTGCTTTTCAGAAGTTGCTGCAAAGTTAAAGCATTGTCTGCAGAATAACTTTAAAACTTGTGGTCACAATGAAAAGAACGTATCTCTGATAAAGACTGACTTATTAGCTATAAAATTAAAGCAGTCTTTGTCTTTATTTAATTATTGTACCAAATCCACCTGGAAAACAGTACTAGAGGCACCAACTGTCTAATTTTATTTTGAAATATGGAAAAGCTGGCAGACTGTTCCAGCTACCCATCATAATTATTGTAATAGTTCTCTTTTGAGCTGGCAAACAGTATACAGACACCAGCTTCGTTTGTAACCATTTTATAAATACCTCTTCAGCTTATTGAAGAAGGGGGGTGAAATAAAATACAGAGTTTCTCTAAAAAAGAACAATCTTTATTAAGTCTTTATCTGTGTGATTATTTTGCTTCTATATACCTTGCATCCTTCAAAACGGGCTGATAACCAGGAGTGTTGCAGTAAGACCTTAACAAGAAAGGGCAGTAAGTCATATCCTCCACATCTCTCTGGAGATATTGCTGGTGTCGTGCTTAGAAGGAAAAAGCTAAAGCTATTGCGGAAGCTTAGTGGACCCAGTCTACAAGAGGTATGTATTTTATAAATGTTTTAATTCTATAATTAAACGTTTATGTCCTCTTCCTGATCTGCTAATAGAAATTGGCTTAGAGGATTATCTTTAACTCAGGCTAGGAGGGAAGAATTGAGTACCAGTCTTAGACTGCAGGATCCTATCTTTGCATTATATGAACAAAGAACAATAGAATTACCTGTTGCTATAGAAAGGATTGAAAGACTTGAAAAGTCTAATAAAAGAGATTTTGAACTTAAAAATTTTCTAGACTAAGAACTTGAGTTTAATAATTTCCATTATTGACTAATGCACATTGTCGTCCTTAAAGTTTAAAGTTTAAGGACGACAATGTGCATTAGTCAATATTTCAGGGATTATCAGTGAAATGATCCCAATTAATATAAGAACAATGGTTTTCAAGGAAGAATAAAAGCTTTGATTAGTCTTACAAGCCCAAGCAAAGGCTTAGGCCTTAGTGGCCTCAACCAAGCCTGTAATGTTGTGAAGTTTGCCTGTATTCTAATTGGGATGCCTGGCTTTTGATCATGCTCACTAATTCTGCCTTCCTTTATTGGGAAAACCGTTATCTAAATTTCAAATTGTATACCATTCAATTTTACTTTTTTTGAGAATAAATAAAAAAACTTCAATGCAATAACAAGCAACATTACAGCAATCTGAATACAATAGAGCTGCCAATTTAGGAGGCCGAGGTAAAAAACCTAATTTGATAGTCTAGTATAGTCAAAAAAAATTCAAGAAATAGCTATAATATGCTTGTAAATATGGAAGACGAGGAATGAGTTTGTTTTCAATCATATCATCCCAAGCTCGACTAGTTCTGTTTTGAGAATGCAGAATTTCCTAAATGGTACTCATAATGCAAAATTTCCTAAATGGTATATATAATGCAGAATTTCCTAATCTTATATTCAGTGGAGCTACTACTGCTAAGAGATTGAAGGCCTTTCCTCTTCTTGAAGAAGAGAGACCACCATTGATGATTCTGCTAGAACGACTGCCTACAAGGGAGAGAAAATGAGAAGATAAGAGTGAAAGTTATAAAATAATGACGTTTTCTAACTTTTAATAGAATTTTTTTATTTTTTTTATTTTCAATATCACCAAATTAATTCTCAATCAGCATCTAGATTTTTATTCACGCACTTTTAACGATCGTGAAATATACTTCCATTAGTTTCTATTAAAAAAGGATATGATGTATCGAAAAATAAAAGTTTGATGACTCAATCAACAAAAAATAAAAAAATAGGGGCTCAGTAGCCAAAACTGGGAAAGTACAAGGGTCTGAAAATTCTTTTTTCCTATATTTAGTCAATGTGTGATCTATTCTCACACTCAATTATTCATTATTCTTCTTTAATTATTCATATGATTTAATACTCTTCCTCAAGTCTTCATTATTTTCTTTAATTCTTCATATGATATAATAGTCTGTTATAAGACGAAGGAGGTTTGAGGTTCCTTTTAGGGAAAAGAAGAAGAATAAGAATTAGTAGGGATTGATA
This sequence comes from Aleurites moluccanus, assembly GCA_948193065.1. Taxonomy (NCBI): domain Eukaryota; kingdom Viridiplantae; phylum Streptophyta; class Magnoliopsida; order Malpighiales; family Euphorbiaceae; genus Aleurites; species Aleurites moluccanus. The sequence goes on along the minus strand of CANXYC010314327.1, from coordinate 35,062 downwards.
TTTCTTTATTCACACTATATTTACAACATATAAAAGAGGTTGTGATCAGGTCAGGTATGGTAAGATTTGTTCGTGGATCAAGTCATCAACTTCAATTTGTGAACAAAATTAGCAATTATATAGGCCAAATTTTTTAAAAAATTAACATTTTCTAAATTCAAACTTGGTCCATGAACATATCTAAATCATATGAGTTTGACTCGATTATTTTGAGATCATGTCGAATTAAGTATCTAATTGTTTTTCTAAAAAGATTTTAATTAAATTTAGGTGAATCTATAAATTGCTAATCATATTGTAATACATTTTTTCTTTTACTAATTTTTAACATTATCTTTAAGACTTCTAAAATATATATCTTTATTGATTTATTTTAAGTCAAACAAATTATAATTTAAGTTTAATCAAACAAGTAAATGAGTTGTAAAATTATGAAAGAATAATGATTCATACTTTTTTTATGAAAGAAAGGAAGCTATATATACAAGCCAATAAAGACAAAAGACAATTGTCTCTCTAACTAATTTTGTTGAGCTGAATACTTATCTAGCTAAATAGTTAAAAAAAGCTAAGCATATGATAGAAAACTAGCCAATTACAATTTGTTAATTTACAGCAATTGCTACTCTTCTTTACTCCTATAATTACCCTCCCCCTCCCCACAACAAGCTAGGGAGTATATGTTATAGACACTCAACATGGAAAGAAGTGTTCAAAATCTGTGAGAGTGAAGAGGTTTTGTGAAAAAAATCATCAAGTTATGCTTAGAAGAAACTGGCAAAAGTTTAAGAATCTTAGAACCTAGCTTTTCGCTAACCATATGACAATCAATATCAATGTGTTTAGTTTATTCGTGAAAAATAAGATTATGTGCAACATATAATGTTGACATATTGTCACAGAAGAGCAAGGTCGCCTGTGAATAAGGAATCTAAAGATCTCAAAATAAATAAAGCAACCACTGCAATTCACATATAGTGGAAGCCATGGCACAATATTCAGCCTCTGAAGACGACCTGAAGACTATGCTTTGCGTCTTGGATTTCCAATACACTAGATGAGAACCTAAGAAAATGCAGTAATTTATAATAGATTTGCAAGATAATTGACAAGTAGCCCAATCTGAGTTAGAAAAACCTTGCAATTAAAGACTTGATTATGCATAAACGAAAAGGCCTTATCTGGGAAAAGCTTTGAGATATCTAAGAATTTTGTGTGCTATAATCAAGTGTGCATTGGTAGGCGTGTTAAGGAATTGAAGGAGCTACTAAATTGAATAATTAATATTTGGTCTAGTGTTTGTCAATTACAATAGCTTTCCAATAAGAGCTTTATGAGAGATGACATCTGATATTAAAGGTGCTTTAAAATAAAAGTCTTTGATAGTAGGAAACATTGGGGTTTTAAAAGGCTACCCTAGAAAACCAATGTCTTGCAGTAACTCTAAAGTATATTTTTCTTTGGCAAATTGATATGCCAGACTGTCTTCTGGCTACTTCAAAATCAAGGAAATATTTCAAAGCACCTACGTTCTTTATTTTAAAAGTATCATGAAGATAATATTTGATGGATTAAATTTTTTCCATGCCATTACCAACGAGAATGACATTATTAACATATATCATCAGAACAATAAAAGAAGATATATATTAAAGCTTATTAAACAAGGATGAGTCAAAATGATCTCGCACAAAACCTTGGCCTAATAAAGCACTAAATAGCTTGGAATACTACTGCCTCCTAGCCTATTTAAGACCATACAATGACGTTTTAACGTGAATGACTTGTTGAGGCTTAAGAGATTGGAGTTTATAAGGGAGTTATATGTATACTTCTTCATGGATATCTCCATATAAAAAGCATTATTGATATTCAATTATTCAAGATGCCACCTTTAGCGGCTGCAACAGCTAGAAGAGTCCTAATAGTAGCCATATTAGCCACAAGAGAAAAAGTATCTAAATGGTCTACCGCTTCTTGCCGAGTATAACCTTACCAATAATCTAACTTTGTACCTTTTAATAGACCTATTAATAGGATATTTGATTCTACATACTCATTTGCAAACAATTGTTTGCTTGCCTACTGGGAGATCAGTTAATTCCCATGTATGATTAGCTGTCAAGATTTGTAACTCAGCCTTCACAGCTTCTTGTCACTTAACATTCTTAATAGCTTGCGTATAGGTTTTTGGTTTAGGTAGTGAAAGAAAAAGATTTGTGCATAGAAGTGAGTATTATAAGAAAGGACTTTAGAAAAAGAATGAGGAGTACATAGAAGTTTGTCTACAGTAGTGATGAATGAATTAGACTGAGGCAAAAAGGCAGCCAAATAGTATTTATATTCTTGAAGATAATTAGGTGGATGATGACATCTGATGGACCTTCTGAGAGATGGATATACAGGAGAATGAGTAACAAGAATAGAGGCAGATGAGGAATGTCTAATGTCAGTGGAGGAAATATCTGTGGAGAGAGGTACAATAGGAGCAAAAGGAGTAAAAGAAATAGGTGAATCATTTGTCATAAGAGTATCCTAAGGGATAGAAAGAACAATTCATAAAGTGAAGTGGAAGTTGAGAATGGAAAAATATGTTCATGGGAAGTAACATTTTTAGCGATGAAAATGGATTTAATCTCAAGGTTGTAAAGCTTATAACCTTTAATACCATTCTAGTAATCCAGAAAAACATATTTAAAGACCTTGGGATCAAATTTAGTCTTATGTCTATCAAGAGAAGAGGCAAAGCTAAGGCGCCCATTTAAGAACAACATGATCAGATGGTGTCCCATATAGTTTTTTTAAATGGAGTTAGTTCATTAAGAATGGGTGTAGGTATTCTGTTAAACAAATATACAACATGAGAAAACAAAACAAAAAGTCCAAAATGAATTAGGTAAGTGACTTTGAAACTTAAGGGCCCTTGCCACATTAAGAATGTGTTGATATTTCCTTTCAACAATATTGTTCTATTAAGGAGTTTCAACATATGATTCTTGATGTAATATGCCTTAAGCATGAAAAAAGTTTGTCATATTAAAGTCAAGGCCAGTATTAGATCTAAAAACTTATGTTCTTTTATTAAATTTAGTAAAAACCATATGATAAAAGGTTTAAAATAAATGTATGGTTGTAGCTTTAATTTTCATGAGACATATCCAAGAGAATCTTGAATAGTCATCTACAATAGTAAGAAAGTAAAAATGACCAATGAGAAAGGGTTCCACTAATCCCCACATATCAACATGAAGTAAAGCAAAAATTCCTTTGGAAAAAGAGGTATTAATAGGAAAAGGTAAAACATGATCATTGTGAACTTTTATTTAACAATTCAGGTTATGAAATTCACTAATTCTACTAGGAGTCATATGCCTTAATCTATAATTCCAAAGATCAAATTAAGGAATTGAAGTAACATTATTTATGGACACTTGAAATACATATTCAATCAGCTAGTGAAACCTATCCACTTGAGTAGCTAATCCACTCATCTTCAAAGATTGTACATCCTATATTTGACAATAATCATATTCAAAATAAAGAGTACACTTAGAGTGAAAGGTTTCTTTTTTTTTTTTTATAAAGACAAGAATATAATGGAATTGAAGTATATATAAGACATTAGATAGAGCTAATTCATCATTAAAGTGCACTTTGCCAATATGTAAAACAAGAATGAGTTCGTTATTTTGTAATCTAAAAAAGTAATTTGTGATAGAATGATAGGTTGTTTAAAATTTTAGTAAGCAAGTGATATGATTAGTGGCATAAGTGTTTATTATCCACAAGCTTGGATCAATAAAGGAAGATATTAACATACCAAAGGTTCAATGTAGCTTAGTATTTAAAACAATAGATTGAGTTGTAGAAATGTTGTGTAAAGTTGGAGACAGTTAAGGCTAAATCAAAGCCAAAAACTATTAATATTGATCTTGAGTAAATGGAAATTATCTAGGAACTCCTGCAGCTGGATTAGTAACAGAAGAAGATAGTTGTGCAGACAAATCATGTATACCAAATTGATAAAAACCATTAGATGCATGATCAATAATAAAAGTTTGTTTTGTAAATGAAGTACCCACACGAAGAGAATTACCAATACCAAATATATTATCAATAGTTGTTTTGTTTATAACAAAAGAATAATTAGAAGTAATGCCATAATCCACACAACTCTCTAATTGATTAATGCTTCCAACAAGTGCTCTTAGTCTAGATCTAAAACCATAAGACTGAAAACCATATGGATAATTATGCTTTTTATAGTATCTATCTACAGTGTGACCAAGATATCCACAAAATGTCAAGAGGTTCCTATTGTTTGTATCATAACTAGGATTGTAATTTTTTTTTATTGTAATTTTTTTATACTAATTATTGTCAGTTGGTGTAGAGTTACTTGGTATTTATGGTTGGAATTGACTTGGTGGCAAAGAACATTAATATCCAAACAATTGTCTTTCATGTTGAATTACTAAAGACAAAGCCTTGATAATTGAAGGCAAAAGTTCCATTATCATAATTTGTGACCTCATAGTAGAAAATTTTTATTTAATACTTTAAGAAACCTAATCACATAGTCACTTTTCTGATATTTTCTCATAGTGTTAATGGCACCATAATTATAAGTATGGTTGCAAGAACGAACAGGTATTAGTATCAAATTAACCAACTCATCCCACAAAATTTTTAATTGTGTGAAATAATTTGTTACTATGAGATCTCCTTATTGAAAGGAATAAATTACTTGTGGAATAAATCTCTTGTTGCATATCTAAGATTCGAAATGAATCTCCTTGGAAAAATCTATCTCTAAGATCTTTCCACACATCATAAGCATTATCTAATCAAATCACACTATGTGCTATAGAGGGAGAAAAATATATCACTAGCCATGAAAGTGTTGCTAGTTAGAAAATGCATACCAGAAGCAAACTCAATCACCAAGTTATTTAGAACCAAGTAAAAAAGAAAAAGAAAATCTAAAAATCTTATCTGATTAGCTGAGGCATGAGATATCATTGTTCTTAAGAAATATTTTGGCCTCTCAGTAGGTTACTGATGCTCACAAGTCCCAACCGAAATCACCTCCAAGATTCAATAGCTATAGCTTCCTTGATTCAAGCACAAGAGCAAAAAAGTTTCAAGAACAACTATGATGCTATTTTGATCAGATTCGAAAGACTCTGTGTGTGTGTTTTTTTTTTTTTTTTGTGTTTACAAGACTTCTCTTTGCTCTAATATATAGGAGAAAGAAACCAACGTTCATAGACAAAAATATTAATGTCATAATTGGGTAAATAAAAAAAGAACGGTCATAACCATTAGTAAAAGAATTTTTTAGTTTAGGAAAATTAAATAAGTTTTGAGTATGTTATAGTTGGGTGAATTTAAAAAAAAAAGTAATAAAAAAAATAGTATTTTGATTTTACACACCACACTGCTTCGAGCCGAGCCGAGCAGCGCAAGTGATATAAGATATGCACTCACTCATATCATATATATAGTGTGATCCACTCATAAATCCTTATTGACTATTAAGTGTAATAGTTAATATATATCCTTTTAAAAATTGTGGGATATAATATCTTTTGATATACCCACTTGTATATTATATATACAACAGAAAATACCATTGTGTAGCATCTTTGCGTAGCAGAGTATATGGTTTTGTCAGGAGCAGGAACTGAAATTGTTCCATCAACAAATTGGAGCTTATTGTTCGAGATTAGAGCCATTTTCATAGCTTTAAACACTGAGTAATAATTGAAACCAGATAAAGGAGGTGACATTTAGAGTCAATGAGGGACTGGAAGAGAATCTTCTGGTTTGGAGTGTTAATAGTAGTAGAATCAGTATTAGCCATGAAGAAAATCATAGGAAACTGAATGAGACTAGTGTCTATTTACTGAGAAAAATGAAAGAAACTTTAAGAAACTAAATAAAACTTAAGAACAATCGCCATAATTAATTCTACTAAGCTGATACTTATCCAACTAAGCGTTTATCAGAAAGCTAACTAACTACAATTACAGCAATTGCTACTCTTTTTGCTTCTAAAATAAAAATTAAATCCTAAATCAATTTAGATCATTCGAGTTTGAATTATTTCAAGTTCATTTAAATTTAAGTGAGTTATGAATCAAAATTATGTAGGTGAATTTATTATATTTATTAATCGAATAAAAAATTTTAATCTCTAATTTCTAAAGTTAATTAATAATATTGACTTTAAAATTATGTGGTAGATAAAATTAATCAGATTAAGAATAATTGATATTTACTTTAAATTTATAACTGATAAGAATATAAACATCAGGCTATCTAGAAAACAAGTTTTTATTTAAATTTTAAAGATGCAAGTCTCTTGCACTAAATAAAAAATAGTCAAAAAAGACACAATTGAAGTATCTTTTAGACACAAAAAAGGACGTAAAAGAATTAAGTTAAACGCACCTCTCTAACTGAAATGACTTTGGTGTGGTTGGTGAGTTGAGTTTTGGTTTTGTTCCTTTTCGATTTGTATTTGGATTCATGGGATTTTAAGTTAATCTAAAGTCTCATTAACTAGATTAGTTCACCCACTTAATCATATGGCCCATGACTTACTCTTCCACTTAGAAATTTAATTTAATTCAATTTATTTTATTTTATTTAAATTACACGTCAATTGTCATGCTTGGGATAGCATTTTGTCAAATAGAACTGAGCACTGGATTTGGAGTTCTCCAATTTGAAAAAAAAAAAAAATAAAAAAAAAATTGAGGTTCGAAAAATAATTAAACCCAACTGAATTATGCTTGAATTGAACTAAATTCCTGATTATCCGAATTAATTAATTAATTTATATATATTTATATAATTATAAATTTATAATCTATATATATTTTTGTATTTATATAATTATAAATTTATAATATATGGTTTATATACTATTATATATATATATATATATATATAAATTTTTAATATTTTTTATATATATTATAAAATTATATTTAAATCTCTGAATACCCGAACAAAACCGTGCACGCTCCTGGAATCAAATGTTCAATTACTATACAACTTTTGGTCAAAATATTTCAGTCTATAACAATTTTGAAGACAGAAAATATTCTTGAAAATATTGTAAGCAATTGACTTAAGATTTATATACTCTTAAATTTAACATAGCTAACAAAATTAATAATTACCATGTCATGTGGTATAAGAGGTTAGGGGTTATATACTCAGGCAGTGCAAGTAGCATTTTCATCTACAAGAAATCCATATCTCTATCTTAAAAGTACTTGAAGATTTAAGCAAGTAATTTGAAGATTTTAGTAATTAATTAATTATTTTTTTTCATCTACATGAAATTAAATGGTATTTAAATCGCTTCTAACATTATAAAATTGTGAGTTCAAAATTTCAATTAAAAATTTAATTAATATAAAAATATATATCGAGAAAATATCAAAATTTAATTTTTTATTTCATAAACTGTAACATAAAAATATTGATTAATTACCGAATCATTGACCCAATTTATATATAATAAAAATTAAATTTAAAAATTATTTAGAAATTTTTTTTATCATATGTCTAATAACTCTCTTAAAATCTAAATTTATATGAAATCACCTCATAAGACATTAAATTCATATGAAATTACACTATCAAATTCTTTCCAAATCATTATATTTTTGTGCATATCAATTAAAAATTTATATAGATGAATATATAATTTTTCAATTGATTAGCATATTTTTTATATATTAATATTTGAATTATTAAAATATAATATTTAAATTTAATAAATAATAATAATAATAATTTAATTATATTAATTTTTTTAAAATTATAAACTAAATTAAAAAATATCAAAACTCATACCACTAGTTTATAATTAATTACTAATTTACTACACATTGTTGTAGTAAAAGGGACATTTATGGATGGAATAGAACACATCATGAAAGTGTGGGCACCTTGTGGGCACCTAGTAGCTAGGTTTTTCAACTAAATTTGGTAAAGGTTGATTCCTGAAATGCTTAAAATACCATGGAAGGCAAAAAAAAAAATTGCTTATATGATATTATATATTATAGTCATTATTAAGGTTTATTGATTCGAGTAATAAAAAATTATTTTTTTAAGTAAAATTTAAATTTAAATTTTATGAATAAAAAAAATCGATTTTAAAATAATTTTATTCTTTTTATAAACTAGAAATTTTTAAATTAATTTCAGCCAATAATTATTGAATAATTGCACGATTTTACCAAAAATATATATATATATTATAGTCATTTTGTTGACTTAAAAAAGATTGAGATTGGGTGAGCTAAAGCCAACTGCTCGTCTCATATGGGAGATCCTTTCTTATGTAATTACTAACCCCTCTAATCCCAACCTTTAGGGATTGATTTTGTCTGCTCTTTTTGGGTTTTGGTGATTATTATTAGGTCAAAATTAATTACACTCTTTTTGAATTAAGCTCTTTTAGTTGATTTAGTAGCTTCTTTTGTCATTTGCAAGCCATTACTTTTTAATTATTGTTTTTGTTTTTAATTAAAATAATTATTTTAATTTATTAATTCTAAAGTTCTGAAAAAGGAGAAGATACAACATGTGTTTTGAAACTATCGCATTATTTCAGGACTAGACACTGTGGACTAATAATATAATGAGCCTGAATTTTATGGGGGACTCCCATTCTTATGTAACTTGTGAATTTTACAGGTTTAATTTTACATTTTTTAGTATTTTTTTACACTAACGATCTTAATATTCAAAATAACATATATATATATATATACACACACACACAAATAGAAATTATGTTTTAATTGAAAGATAATATATAATATCTTTTCCGTATCATATAAAATTAATTTTATAATTCAAGTACAAAAAATTTTATATTAAAATTAAAAGATTTAAAAATAAATTTCTATAATTTAATTACAAAATTTAAATATTAATTAAAAATAATATTTTAATCAGAATTCTCAAGTGACCTCTGATTCAAAAAATTATAAATATTCACCTATATCAAATTAAATTTTATAAAAATCTAAAATATTTAATAATTTTAAAGTCATTTAGCTAAAATTATGGAGAAAAATATTCTGTTAGATTATATTCTTGTCATGTCTGTTGTCTTTAATTAGAAGATTAATATTCAATGCATGATTTTAAATGCTATAAATTAATTGATAATTGAGAGTTATAATTATATATATATAAGAGATTTTAATATTTTAATATTTATCAAAAATTTTAATTTTTTACATGATACGATGGACTATTAGGTTAATTATACATCTAATATTATAATTATTTAGTAAATAAAGAATATTTATTTTAACCAAAATTACATTACTATTTTTAACTTATTTTCAGTCAAAAATGTTATTAATTTGTTTTATTTCTCTTGAAATTATATATATTTTTTTCATTACAAAGCATAGATTAAAAAAAAAAATACAAAATAACCGTCGAACTCCCGCCCTCCAAGTTCCAACAGGTTCCGTACGCTGCGGAATGTTAGCGCCCTCAAACTTGTCCGAATCTCATTTAATAAAATCAAATAATTATTTAAACAATTTTTCTAACAAAAATTTAAATAATATTAAATAAATAAATTTAAAAATTAAATAAAATAATGAAAATTAAAATAATTATAATAAAATATAATTTTATTAATATTTTTTATTTTTATTTTTTATATTAATTTATTTATATTTTGTTTAATATAATTATTTTATAATTATATTTTATTTAAAATAATCATACTTAACATTGTTTTAATTATCTAATAAATGCCACATAAGAAAAGACATTTATCTTTTTTCTAATTACCCAAAAACCCTCAAAAACCCTTTATATTTACATTTTTTACCAGTGTATTTGTTGTGTCCTTCTCCTTCCATTGTTCTTTTCAAGCGGTAGTCGCGGCAAAAATCTCGAGCCTAAAAACCAACGGTGAAGATTTAATGGAAAAAATTTGACTCTTTTGTCATTATTATAATTTTTTTAGTTTATTAATTAATAAGTTTATTTTGTTAATTTAGACTAAATAATTTCTCACGTTTATTTTTATTAATAAAATAATTTTTAATAATAAAAATACTTCTGAATAAAAAAATTTAAATTGATTATTGAGTATTTTTTTTAATTTATCAAATAAAATTTAATAAAATTAAGATAATTTATTTTTTAATTTTTAATTTAATAGAAGTTTTTTGATTTTTTAATTTGAAAATTTTAATTATTTTAAATAGAAAAATTATTTAATGATGAATAAACTTATTAATTATATCAAATTATATATTTTTTGAAATTTGTTCATCATTATAAAAATTAAATAAACTAAAAAAAAATACATAATTTGGGTTAATTACAAAGGAATGAATGAAAAAAAGTAACAGAAAGGTGTATAAATATAGGATATATTCCAAATCATTCTGAAGCTGGTTTTTAGCTTTTCTTTTTTATTTCAAGTTTGAAGAATAACCAATTCCTAGAGATATACCATTCTTAGAAGAATCCTTTGCCTTATATCTTTCTTTCTATTTATCTGCTTCTTTTTATTTTTTCTTTCTTTCTTGGTTTCTCTTTGAAAACTATGTAAGAACTTGGATTCTCTTAAGTTTTTCTTATTAATTTCTGGGTAATTTTCTTTTATTCAAGGAGCTTTCTTTCTTTGATAAAAAGATAAAGAAAGAAGCCAAAGACCCAGGAATTTTAAAGAATGGCTATGGAAGGTAAGTTTATAGTATTTTCTTCTTGTTCTGTTTTTGGTTTCGTTTTGTGTGGTTGCAGAGAAAATGAAGGAAAAATGGAAAAAGAAAACTTTTTTTTTAATATATATTCATCATTCGACTTTACTTATTACATTACCATTTCCATTTTTCTTTTCTTTTTTTTTTTTTAAAGTTTGCTGAGCTGAGATAAATTCTTCTTAATGTTAGTTATAAAAGGATTGAAAGAAAAAAGAAAAAAAAGAAAATTCCTCTGTTTTCTTAGCTACCAAACAAAAGGCCATGGTGATTTAGTTTCCAATCACTTAAATGAATTGTTGTTATTTACAGGAAAAAATGGAGGAAAAAGGAATAGAAAACTATAATCTTTGTATATTAATGGTTCAAATTTTCCTATTACAACTACCATTTTTGTCCCTCCCCTGTTTGCTCTGTTTTCTTAGCAACCAAACAAGTGGGTTATGGTTGTTTTGGGTGGTTTTCATCACTGAAATGAAATTTTTATTGTTTACAGAAGGAGAAACCCAAGAAATCCCAGAAGCAGAATCACCGAATAAATTGAATAAGAGGGATTTTATTCTTGATGAACCCTCACCAAGATGTGTACTGGAGATTCCTATTTTAGGCGGGGAAAGTGGGGATTATGATCGTAGCAGTAGCTGCACTAGCAGCAGCACAGGTTCTACTGAGAAATTTGTCCAAGAGAAAGCATTGGTTAATAATAATAGTAATTTGTCACAATGGAAGACTATGTTTAGTTCGTTTAAGAAGACCTCTATGAGGAGGTTTTCAGTCATTCCATTACTTACTAATTATGATATTATTGCTAAAAAGAATTTGAAAAGGAAATTAACAAGAATTCAGAATTCTCCGGGTATAATGATTGATTGGGAAGGCATTCGAATTCCTAAACCATCTTGGAGAAATTTTGATTATTCAGAACTTGAGGCTGCAACTGATAGTTTCAGTTTTGGTAAGAAATTTTCACTTTTCTCTGTTTCTGTTTAATCCACACTAAAATTTGAGTGGGTTAAGATTCTTTAAGAATTTTCTGGTTTTTTTTAATCTATTGAGGTCATTTTCATAGTTTAATGGTTTGTCTCATTAAAGCTGCCAACTATGTGTTTGAAATTTTGATTCGGAGAAATATCAAAACCCTAGCAGTCAATGCCGCCTGCAATTGAGACCTACTTTAGAGAGGAGACCACATTGTTGACTAATAAAACTTAGGAAGAGGGTTTTTTTTTTATGGGTTTCGCGTTGTTAGATTATTTTCGTAGGATTCGCAATGTTAGTAATTAGTGTTAGCGGAAAGGGGAAATTTTTTGTGAGACACTACATTTATTTTTAGTGAATCGTACGCTTAATTGACGAGGAGATGACTCGAACTCGAGACCTCTCCTCAAGAAGTTTTGCTCTTTACCATCTACCTAGGCCCTTGGTGGCTAGGAAGAGGGATTAGGAAACAGATGGTGGGACCAAACTAATTGACCACTGAACTTTGGCATTGAAAACCAGTTTTCATATTGAAATTAATAACTCAATTTGTGTAGCCATTCACTTCAAGGTCTTCTTTTATGACTTATGGCATCGAAAATTAATAGATATAGATATTTGGATTGATTTGTTAGGGTAGTTATAGTTGGATTTTTTATTTTTCCGGTAAATATGGATTTGACGAGACTCAAACTCGAGACATTTTGGTCTGAAGGCAACTCCAGTACTATTAAATCAAAGGGTTATTGGTGTAGATGGATATTTATGTATACTAATTGATGTTTTCTTAGTTCTGTTTGTTGCTTTCAAGCCTAATACTAAATTTGTTTAATTTGTAAATTTAGGTTTGACACTTCAATTTGATATCTGCATCCTCTTGAAAATCCATATCAGTTCAATCTACCCAACTTGTTGCTGAGCTGAAGGATTGTTAATAATTCAATATCAAATCACAGCTTAGTTACCATGAACTCTTATATTCAGTCTATTTTATCAACATTGCAGTGATCTGGTTGGATCAGTTCATGTTTCACTACCTAAAAGAATTACTTTATATTGCATTACTTGCCTGTTTTGCTATATATATGCTTCTAATTATTCATTAAATTTTGGTAGAGAACTTGATTGGGGAAGGGGGTCATGCACAAGTATACAAAGGGTGTTTACCTGATGGTCAAGTTGTAGCTGTAAAGAAATTAATCAAGATTGAAGGTGAAGAAGTGGATAGTGTTGGCGATTTTTTATCTGAGCTTGGAATTATTGCACATATAAACCACCCCAATGCTGCTAAATTGCTCGGTTTTAGCATTGATAGTGGTCTGCATCTTGTCCTCGAATTTTTACCACATGGCAGCCTTGCTTCCATGCTTCATGGTGCTGATTAACTCCATTTTTATTCTTCTCTTCGACCACAAATATAAGGTAGCAATAAGAAATGTAACTGAGACATTGGATGTTTCAGGTGAAGGAGATTGTCTAGACTGGGAGAAGAGATTTAAGGTAGCTGTAGGAATAGCAGAAGGATTACAGTATCTTCATCACAGATGCCAAAGGCGCATTATTCATAGAGACATTAAAGCCTCAAACATATTGCTTGGTGAAGATTATGAAGCTCAGGTGATTTTTTTATTCATTAACAGAATACTAAATGTCGTCTTTATATATGCATTTCACAGAACATTGTATTTGATTTAGTTCCACACTTGCAGATTTCTGATTTCGGATTGGCAAAGTGGCTTCCGGAAAATTGGGTTCACCACATTGTCTTCCCAATTGAAGGCACATTTGGGTTAGGAATTTTGCTTTAGTAATTTGTCACTATATTTTCTGTTTTCAAAAAGCTGTTACATATATTGACTTTATGGAAAATAAATAAATTTCAGATATTTAGCTCCAGAATATTTTATGCACGGTATAGTTGACGAGAAGACTGATGTATTTGCTTATGGAGTTCTATTACTAGAGATAATAACAGGTCGTCATGCAGTTGATTCGACAAGACAAAGCCTCGCGATGTGGGTAAGATCTGCTTATGCTCATAATCTGATAATAGAAGATAGAAAATTTTGTTGAATAGCATTTCAGCAGATTATACATCTTACATCCTTAAGCTGAGTACCTTGTCTATTCAGATTGTTAAATTATTAAAACTATTTTTACATTGGCAATATGCAGGCAAAACCACTGTTACAAGAAAACAACGTTCAAGAAATAGCTGATCCTCGATTAGAAGACAATTATGATCCTATCGAAATGAAGCGTGCAATGTTGACAGCTTTAATGTGCATTCATCACCTACCAACTAGGCGTCCGCACATGGATTGGGTAAGAAATTTGTTCTCTATTTTGTTGATTGTTTTTTTTAAGAGGTGGAATTTTTACGAGCTACTCACCCTTTAAGCCACTGAAAACACTACTTCTGGAAAGTTCAGGTTGTGCAGCTACTGAAAGGCGAGGAAGTACCTATAGAGTTGAAGCAAAAGCCTAATACAGGGAAGGCAGTGATTGTGGATGGTTGTGATTTGCAAGATTATACTTGCACAAGCTACATTGATGACTTGAATCGCCATATGGAACTTGTGATGGAGTAGTTGTTTATTTGATAATTCTTAGGAGCTATTGCTGATGCTGCTCTAGTTTTACGCTTGTCTATATCAAAAAGGTTTTAAAAATTTGCCATTTTCATTGTATTGAGGGTAGAAAATTAACATTTTTCTACTTGTAGTGTATTTTCTACAGGATTTTTATCCCCTAAGGGTTGTTTGATAAAAATCCTTAGAGAACAGTCATGAAATGGCAATCACAACTATACATATATAGGAAAAGATAAAAGAGAAGAAATTTCACAAGCCAAAAAAAAAAAAACACCAAAAAAACAAGTTTTTGTGTGCAGGTGTAATTCATGCAAGGATCCACTTCACTTTCCAGTTCCTTTCAGCTATATATTTATTGTTTTCTTATTGCAACAACAATGTTATCCATCATATCTGAAAATGGAATTTGCTTGGCATAAAAAACGTACAGATATCTAGCAACGATTTTTTGTATCAGAATCCTCTTTAAATATTAAAAAAAGACACTGCAACGTATTGTACTTCTAGCAACAATTTTTAGCTATACATAAATAGTTGTAGCTAATATGCAACAGCCACAAAAATAAGAGTCTTGTAGGCTTGTAGCTACCTATGATTTCATAGTTGCACAATCAAATTTTCAAAGCCAAGTCATGGTTACATCGTGGCAATAATTGATGGATTAGCTACAATATTTTAGTCGCGGTAAAGTAGCGTAGCTAATTGAACATTTTAGTTATGAATTTTAAACCGTTCTGTTAATAGCAATCAATTAACAACACCACAAAAAATTATAGCAAAATGTTGTGGCTAATTGAAAATATTTGTTATGATTTTAGATTAATGGTAGCAATAACCAACCCATTAGCCATAACAAAATGCTATAGCTAATTTGTAAGTTTAGCCTTAAATTAATATTGTTGCCAATAGAAAATTTAACTATGAATTTCAAATAACAATAGCAATAATTAGTTCATTAGCTACAATATTTCATTGTAGTTAAAATATTGACTAATTGAAAAAAATTATGACGAATATAAATATATTCCTAGCAATTTATTTTAATATTAACAATAAATTTATTAGCTCCATGGCTTAACTAGAAATGCATGGATTTTTTATAGATTTAAAGAGACTATAAAAATTTAACAAATATTAAAATATTTAAAAAAATAATTCTCTAATTATTCTTGAAAGTTTTTTTGGCAGCCAAAAAGGGAGGGTGAATTAATTATTTGATAAATTAATGACAAATTAAAAATTATTGCAAGATGAAAGTAGGAAGAGAAAATTAAATATCAAAATTTCATAATGATTCGGCTAATATTTGCTTATATCCCCTCCTCAAAATCATATTTGAATATCTTACTTGATTTTTTTTCCGAGTACAATATCAAACTCAAATGTTTAGACTCACACTCAAATCTTATAAAATGTTTTTACAAACTTACACTTAAAATATTTACAGGTGTTTTCTCAAAAGTTTATATTCAAACTTATACAAGTGTTTTATTAAGACTCATACTCAAACTCTTAAGAATTACAAGAGATGAGAAGAAAATATCCTTTTACTTTTTTCCAAACTCTCAAATAGTTAATGAGTTTTAACCAACTCAACTAATAACACACAAAAACGATATTCTAATAAATAAATTCTTCAAGTCATAAATATAAATGATTTAGTGCAAAAATTCAATAATAAGTTCTCAATAGTTGTTCTCTTATTTTTAAACTTCTCACCAACTCATATTTATAGTTTTGGATGAAATATAATCATTTAACTTCATTTAATACCAAATAATGCAATTGACAGTTTTTCTAGCCGCTAGTTTTTTTGTCTGATTTTCGAGAGTAACAGACGCTATTTGCTGCGAATTGTGCTTAATAGTGAGGGTTACATATTTAAATAGCGGGCGCTACTTGCTCCTATTTCCTGAACTTGAGCTACTGAACTTTCTAAACTTCTTCTACTTAACTTAATAGCAAGGGCTACTTAAGTGTAGCTGTTACTACTCTTCCAGCATCTCAATCTTTTATCTTTTATGTCCATTGTTAGTGGGAGATACTTATTTGATAGCGGCTGCAAATTTAAGTAGTAAGCACGACTTATTTTATAACAGCTGTTATTTTCTTGCAACATGTAATTTGAATTTGAATTTCTTGTATTTTTCAAATATGTTTCCTCTTAACATATGCATTTTTCAAATGTATTAAATTTCTAATTAATCATTGATCATGATCTTTCATACATTAACTAACTCAATCAAATTATTAATGAAATTAACACAATCAACATGTTCTATTATCATCAAAATCAACATCGAACCTAAGGAGTCCAACAACTCCAAAAGAATAACCCAAGTATTCCCATTTAAAAGTATATAAATTCAAGTTTTAAAAATAGAAGTACGACTCACTATCTCTACAATTAGTGCTATTAATTTTTTAAAATAAATATCAACTCTCTAACTCTCTAATTATTTTATTTTAACAATGTTATTAATTTACATGATAATTTCAACATATATAGCCGATAAGAGAAATAAAAAAATAAAGACCACCATGATATTAACAAATCTTAATTGCCTATTATAAAAAAAAATTTAAGATTATAAGAGTACATATTATCAATTCGATTTGATTTAATTAGATATTTATTTTCTTAAACCAAGATCAAACCAAAAATTCGTTTTATAAAAATTTTAAAATTATAACCAATTATGAAACAATATAAACCATGATTTTTTATTTGAATTAAATTAGATCGATTCGATATGATTTAATTAATTTTTGTGTAATCCTAATAGCGATAGAGTCAATTTGTTGTCGTGAGAGAATTTTCAATATTTAAATTTTGGAGTTCCTTTATTATGGAATAAATACTTAATTGCTAGTATTTGCGACTATGCTAGCACAATAGTTATAGCATCCTTTTGCTCATAAGAAAATGTATATGTAAAAAGAGAAGAAAAATGTAGGAGACAGATAGTCAAATAAGGGGGTAAAGTTAACTTACGCTTTGGTTGATAACAATGTTATTATTTAATCTGGTAACGGCAGAAATACAAGACCACAGTACATAAAATATGAATAAAGTTCCTTGTATTTTATTCACACTTATCAGTGCTTTATTATTATAATTATTATTTATTTTAAACAGAAAATAGTTTTTTTTTTTAACTTTAGAATCAAATAATCCACAAATAACTCGTATATAGTGGGAGTTGAAACTGAAACCAAAGAGCTTCATACCTTAGATGTGAAATACCCAATATTTTTAGAACCAGTGAAAATAAGGAGTCTGAAGGTTAGAGATCTGACTCAAATTGAACCGATTAAACTAAAAAAATCGATGAAATAAATATAATTTAACATTTATTATATATATATGATGAAATAAATATAATATAATTATAGTTAAATTAAGAATTTATATAAAACCTTATTTCTTATGATGTCAATGTAATCCCATTAATTCAAAAGTTATATATATGTAGTAAGTTATGGATATTCACTTACTCAAATGACTACTCACGCAATAGAAGAATATGCAATAGGGTCATGATTTTGGCGTCGGGTAAAATTAAAACGAAACTATTGAAGTTCTCTTAATTTTTTTTAATTCAAAACGACGTCATTTTTGTTTTGATAAAAAAATTTAAAAAAAAAATAACTCATCTGAATTGAAAAAATCGATCTGATTAGACTGATTCACCGATTAACCGATCGACTCACCAATTTTTTATTTGATTCTTAGGAGACGAATAAAAGAAAATTGACCGATCCGATATTTAATTTGATTTCCAATTTTTCGATTCAACTAACCAATTCGATCTGATTTTAATAATTATGTAAATATCCCTAAGAGGATAGAATATATGTAGTTAAGGATTTAATTCAGGATATTGTTATTCCTCATTTGAGTTACTTTTATGAAATATTCATTTTATTTTTTTATATATATCGTTTTAAAGATGAATAATTTTTTTTTTATAAATTTTTCTCAGATTTTAAGATTATATTTATTATTTTCTTTCAATTTTATCTCTAATTAAGAATTAAATTTATGATGATGAAAGAAATAAATAAGATTATATTAATTATTTTATATTAAAATTAAAATATAATAATTAATTTTTATATTTTTATATTTTTTTCTAAAACGATTAATAGAAAAAAATAGAAAAAATACATAATACACTGTTATTATTGGAAGACGAACACATTCCTTAACATCATATCACTGCTTGTTAAAAACAAATGACAATGGTGTTATTTATGTTCAAAGAGATTGGGTTAGTGATGATCCCCATTTTGTTATTATGTCTACTCTCAAGCCCCACTACATCCCATAATACCTGCCTTTTTTTCTGCCTTTTATAATGTATTTTTTTCATCTTTTGACGTTTGTTTCGATTTCTGCCCCATTGTCTTTTTCTGTGTCAAATAAGTTACACAAGTTGTAGATTTCTTACACCCACACATAAAACCCTCGCCCAGGTAAAAGAATAGGTTAAGACGGCACTGATTAAATTAAATTAAATTAAAATTGATGATTTAATAATTTATTTAATTTAATTTAATTTATATTTTAAATTTTTTTTTATTTTAAATTAAATCGAAATTATATATATATATATATATATATATATATATATATATATATATTATCATAATTAAATAAATTTTATTTTATTTTATATATAATTAATTTTTTAATTTAATATTAATTTAAAATTTTAAAAAAATTATCTATAAAAATTAGTTAAAAATAAATAAAAAATAATATAATTCTTAAAAAAAAATATAAATTTTAAATGTATTAATTAATAAAATAAATAAATTTTATATTTTATTATTATTGAGATTTTTTTTACTATTAATTTTTTTTTAATTTATAATAAAATAATTATAATTTATAAAAAAAAATTAATTTAAAATAAATAAATTAAAAATATTTAAATAATTTAATTTAATTTAAAAATTTTCAAATAAAAAAATTAATTTAATTTGATAATAATTTTTTAACCAATCAAATAAAATCAATGCAACCTCTAAATTAAGAGAAAAATATATAATTAATTAAATTAAATTGAAATTGATTCTCTTATCTAATCAAACCATCAAAATGGTAAAGGCCAAACCGACTCAGCCCAGCGAATATTGAAATACCTAATACCCATTTTATTAGTCCCAAAAAAAATACCTGAATTAAGCATTGCTATTTGCTACGTCGAACTCTATGTACTGAAAGAGAAATCGGTGATGGCAGCGACGGACGTTGCAATTCAGGCTGCAATTCTCATATTAGCTTTAGCTTTATTTATAGCGATTCAATACTTCCCCAAACAAGCCCTAACCAAACTCCGATCCAAAAACCGAACTTCGATCCAGTCCAATCGCCACTTCATTCAAGGGACTCATTTTCTAGCTCGAGCTAAATCCACACCTCATAAATCCCAATCTCAAACCCTAGCCAAAAACGCACTCATCGAAGCCGAAACGGCAATCTCTCTCTCCCCACGAGATCCCGCTCCTCTAATTCTCAAGGCAATGGCTCTTGATCTGCTCGGTCACAAAGGATCTGCCTTGAAAGCGCTTGATTCGGCGCTGTCTTCTCCGCTGGACAAGTCGCTAGAAGGAAAAGAGCGTGGTAATGCTCTAGTAAAGAGAGCTGAGTTGAAAATGGCTGTGAATCGGAGACGCCGAGTTGACTCGGCTATCGATGATTTAAAGGAGGCGGTGAAGTTGAGTTGCGAAGGCGATAGAGCATTTTGTTTATTGGGCCAGTGTTACGAGGGGAAAGGAATGAGAGAAGAGGCTAAATGGGCTTATGGCGAGGCCTTAAGGGTCCAACCAGGGTCCGTTGTGGCTCGCGATGGCTTGGACGGTTTGGGCTTGTAATTGTATTGCAAAGATTTTCACGCTATTGTATTGCAAAATATATTTTTGTAATTGTATTGCAAAAGTTTTCAAGATTAAAATGTTCCTCATTAATTAAATATATACTTTATTTTTTTAGTATTATGCAAGGACAATTATGACTATTCACTCTTAAATTTTTATAATTTATTAATATTGTTACCACATTATCTTATGGAATTAATAAAAAATCAAATTTTTTGAAATTATTTATCATAAAAAATAGAGATGTAATAATTTTGAAAAAAATAAAATAAATAAATTATAATTTATATCTTATTTTGCCCAGATTGGGAAACATAAAAATTCAACCACCAATACTTGAACATGTTTGATATTTTAGATAACTTAAGATTGGTAAATTGGAGAAGAGTTGATCTAATCCTTTCCTAAAGTAAATGGATGCCCCCATCATTCAACATGTCTCGTCTAACTTCTTGAGAGAAGTTACTCGCAAAATCAAGCATCCTACTGTTAATAACTTCAACTTTAGCCATTTAAAAAAAAAAAAAAAAAGACCCAAAAGCAAAAAAGAAGAAACCTCCTTGTCTTTCCTACTCTTGCCAAGGTTAATTAAGTTCTTGAAAAGTAAGATGGTCAGCAATGTTTGTCAGCCGGAATATCCATTAACACGGGCATTCTTTCGCTACATGTTAGCCGAAATTATTTAGTCAAAACTGCTTTGGTAAATAAGATTGGTAAGGCCATATAAAAAACTCAGCTGTTTGAGGCAATGTAGTCATTGGAATCGTCATCAATGAGGTGGAGCTAGAAGAATCAGTTCCACCAATGTTGTCAGCGGCCTGAAGGTGGTGGAAAAGATAGTGATGATAGAGTGCTGTTGGGTTATCAAAAGGGATACCACAAGGGATAGCAGAAACTGGTGGCACAGAAGCAAAACTTATATTGTTGCTGCTGCTGCCCTGAGATTGATGCTCATGGGTCAGTGCAGGTTTCTGCTCTCCTTCAAGTGATAGCTTTAACCGCTTTGCTGCTCCACCAATCGGAAGAGCACTCTTCATGATAGCTTCCACATCATATCGGTTCATCTCGAAATTGGTCACTGCATTCATACCCCGAAACTTTATGGCTGCTATATCATATGCCTCAGCTGCTTCTTCTTCAGTCGCTGTCACCAGATACAAAGGTGTCAAAAATGAATACTCTTATCATCTCAGAATGCTGAGTAATTAGATCAGATTCAAGCAAATTTCTACCAAGTTTATGCTCTGGTAGAGAAAGCTTGTACTAATAAATTGTGTAAATATCATTGTAGCTGAGAGGAATCGTATCCTTACCAAATGTACCAAGGTAAAGGTCTTTGTTTCCAGCAACACGACCAATTCTTGCTTGCCAACGACCCTGTTGATGATGCCTGCAAATTTTCAATCACATGTCTATCAGCATCACCATTAGCTCCTACTTGTGTGTGTGTGTAATTTGAGATTAACATATAATGAAAAATAGAAATAAGAATATGCAAACCTCGTAACACCTCGGTATATAGAGGCTCCCCTCGAAAATCCACTACTTTTTCTATCAGTTACAACAGGAATAATAAGATTAGTTGACAAATAGAGAAGTTGAAAAATGGGAAAATTCAGTGCATCAAATTTAGACACATACCTTCTCAGTGAGGCAATGAATTCTTGTTTGGACACATATTTCATCTCCTCTAGTTCTTTGGTATAATTTGTAACCTGAAAGAAATAAGCCGCGAGCCTTACTTAGTAAAGGCTAACGTAGTTTCTCATGCAAACAATATCTAGATTAATGAAATGATCAACAAAATATATATGTATGCATATATTACAGGGGAATTTGTGGTTGCAGTGGGACCCCAATATTTCAGAGCGGCCAAATCATAAGCTCTAGCTGCCTTTTCTTCCTTATCATATCCACCTATTTATAAAATTAAACAGAGATTCTTCAATCAGATTCTTCCTGACATTCTTTATTTAGTGCAAGAAATTCCAGCTTGAAACAAAGATATCAAGCAGCTTACCTAAGTATACTGTAGAACAGCCAAATATCCACAAGATCCCACGTTTCATGCAAACAGCAGAAAAAAAAAATTCAATGTGAGAAACAAAGGTGGTCAAAAATTTCAGCCTGAATCATAAATCCAAATTGAGTTAAAAACAAGGGATGGGAACCATATGATTTGCATGTGATAGTCTACGCAGATAAGTCAGTTCATTAATTTCAACATCCAGGACAAAAGCTTATATTTAATCATATGGTAATTTCAGTTCCAATATCAAGAACTTCACCGACTCTTGTAATCTCTATTTAATTACAAAATATAACAAAAAGTCCTTTTTTCTTTTATTGCCATCCAATATTTTTTCCACGAGGAACTACGTGTGAAAGGAGCTGCAGTTTTAGGCATAATGCCAGCGATATTGTCAGCAAGTTTCGGCAAAAATAGGGGCTATAAGCACTTTTATAATAAAAAAAATATTTAAAAGAAATTATTTTAGAGTTGAATGTGGGTGCTTTGGTCAAACCCAGACACCCTCTGCAGAGAAATGGATGAAAGAGAAGTAAAAGCCATAGCTGAAAGAAGAAATATCAGTGTTATTTCATGGATGTCTGCAACTTCTGAGGCATGGTGGGGGCGCGGAAAGTGGACTGTAAGTCGTGTCAAACTAAAACTTGCAGTTGAGACGAGGGACCCAGTTGAAAGAATAAAGAGAGAGAGCCTAAAACGAACACAATGGCGGCACATCTGATCAAATCAATCACATAATTGAAGGGAAAGAAAAAATATATAATCAAACAAATAAAAAAAAAGCAACAGTAGAAAAAAAAAATAACTACTATCTTTACATGTATAATCCAGTCTATCAATCATCACAAGTGAAAGGTAGTGACCATCTATGTACCATTACCACCACTACAACAGTACCAGATCCCTTCCTCTTATTCTCTATTAGTTAATAGCTTTCAATGCATGCAAGCTTCCTCTCAATGTGTATATATATATATATATATATGCATTTTCCATTTATATTTTAAATCATCTTAAAAGAGTGTGAGAGAGGACCTTGACGCCCTTTTCTGGCCTGACCTTCTCTCCTACAGCTGGTATCCCACAGATGCGCTTCATATCTACCTGTCCACCTGTGTCTGTATCAATCCAGTGATAGAAATTAGTCTTCTGTCTGATTTTACACATTGAAGTACAGATTTTTTTTCTTTTTTATATGTTGCCATTTCATAAACATGTCTATATCTACCAACAAAAACATAATTAAACCTCCCCAAACTAAATTTATTTGGATAGTCGTTAATTATTAACACAGACTAAACAATAAATGATAGATTTTACCATAAATCAAAAGCTAATTAACAAAATAAGAAAAACCCAGAAAATAAAAATGAAAATAAAAATGAGAGTTTTAGTGGGTACTATACCTAGTCACTCCTCTGTAAATTGAAGTTCTCTGGCCAAAAGTATCAGCAATCTTCTTAGGACAATCAGATTCAACAGGAACAATAGATTTTTCTGAGGGCCTCTGATTATTGTCCGCAAGTGACGGAGCATTATTTGCACCAGTAAAATTAGAAAACCCCAACTCGTTTCTAGTTGATTCAATCGAGTGACCCACAAACTCACCGCCACCAATCTGAATTCGGCCTATTGAGGCCGAGTCATCAACTTCCGAGCCCGAGTTCGTCGAAAAGGCTTGAAACCCAGCAATCACTTTGAGATCTTGTTGCTCGTTGAAGTAAGCAGCGGAGCCTTGGTCATAGATGTGAGTCAAAGACGAGTCCTGAGTCTCTGTTTGGCTATTATCCGAGTAGCGAACAATTGATGATGAATCTCCGAGAAAGTCCTCAAGTTTAGGTACGTGTTGGTGATGGGTTTCTGGGTCTATAAAGCTTCTGAGAGTGAATGTCTCTGCCATTGTAGTTGCTTCTTGAGCTTCCTTAGAGTTTCCCCAGCCTGTAAATAAGTTATAAATCGTGTTCACCCAGTGACTTGGGAAAAAGCTATCTGAGATACATGAAAGACTAGTTGTATACACATTTACTTATAAAATGCCTCAAAGAAATGGAACTCGGATTTGAAGATTAAATTTATGATTCCATCAAGTATTAGATTTATGATTCCATCAAGTATCTTTCAAAGCCAAAATATTTTCAAATAGTGCTAATGCAACTGTGTATTTGAATGTTGGAAACTCAGATAAACACTCGCAAATCGAATAGAAGTTAGTACTTTCCTTCCCATTCTACCTTTTCCTAGCAACCAAACAGAAAAAGGAAAGTTGAGACTTGCTTAGATTTTGAGTCGGTTATTCTTATTCGGTGCAAGTGTAAGCTTCACCTTGTAAAATACAAATAAGCCATTTAAGTGTCGGATTCTTTAGCATTGAAGTTCCATTTGCTTGTTCATTAAAAAAAAAAAAATCTTTTATCTTTTCCAGCACTTCCTCAGAAGCCAAACAGAAGTTAACCCTTTTCAGTACTGGGATAAACAAACAAAAAGGAAAAAAAAAGAGAGTAAGTTATTACCGTTAGCATAGAAGTTATCGATCAAGTATTGAGGAGAAGCGATAGAGGAGCCTTCATAAGATATGAACTGAGATTCAGATGACCTCAACATCTCCATTGGAGCAAGCGAAAAGGAAAGCCAATTAGTCGCTGGTCCCATTAATTTCCTTTACTCCCTTTTCTTTTTCCAATAAAAACCACTAAACAATCAAACAAAACAAACCCAAAATTAAAAACAAAAAAAAATTCTCTCGAAACAAACAAGTATAAACCAAAAAAAAAAAACCCCAACAACCAAAACTGAAATTTCAAAATTTACCTTAATCCGTTACTTAAAAACTCCCCATTCGAAATAACAAAGAAGTCGAAGCGATAATCACAGAGCCAAACAAAACCCACAACAAAAATTAAAAAGAGAGATTTCAAGAGCAATTCAAGCGGGAAGTTTTAGAAATACAATGCATGCAAGCTTACTTGGGTTCCTTGTTCTGAAAAAGGAAGCTTGAAAACTATGTAATAAAGAGAGTTAAACAAGTGAAAAATCTAGTTTTAGACTTTTAGAGGTTAAAGAAACTGGAGTCTCTATTCAAAGAAGAAAGAGAGAGAAAAATGAAGCTGTAAGAGATGTAGGTTTATATATAATGATACAGTTGAGCGGTTTCAGCTGCAACCGGCGCAAAACAAGAGAGGTTTTTTAAAAAAAAAATAATTAAATTTATAAATAAATATGAAATAATAATAATGTAATAACAATAATAACAATTATCTTATAAATATGCTTTGATTTTTTTCTCTTAGCATTAGGGATAGAGTTTAATATTTTTATCTTAAAATAATTTACCGTAACATAAAGTATAACACCAAAAATTTAATTGGTAAGGTTAACCTTTTACGTTCAATTTTTTAATGTAATTTCATCTTAACATCAAATTTAACATCAATTTCTAAATAATCTTCGAGTAATAACCATCTTTCAAGTCATTGATTTTTTTATTTAATAATAAGATATTTCACAATTTAATTATTAAATTAAAGTTTTAAAACTAAATAATAGATTTTCTCATAACTATTTATTTAAAAAATAAATTCCTACTCGAATCTTATTAAAAATTCAACCAAAATCACTTATTTGACTCCAAATCAAACATCTAATCATTTAAAAATATTGCACTTTATAATACGGGTGGTAGAATTCTCTTAAAAAAGAAAGATAATCACTTAAAATAATTATTTTAAGGAATTTTTAATTTTTAAGTAAAAATTAAAGTGTTTAAATATTTTTTTTTAAATATAATTAAAGAAATATTTTAAGTAAAAAAATAAATTGAAAAATATAATTTATTTTGTATAAAAAATTTTCAAGAGAGTTTTTTATTTTTTTATAACTTTTTTACTCTTAATAAATTTAAAAATAATATAATATAATTAAATATTAATTTCATAATTATTATTTTTTAAAAATTTATTATTTAATTTAATTCTTAATTTCATAATAACATTCAAACACACTCAATATTAAGTGATTATGAATTTTGAGGATCCAAACACTCTTAATAATTTAATAGAGATAAATAAATTATATGATTTAATTACATACTAAAAATATAAATAATTTTTTAAATTTAAAAATTTATTAAGACTTAATTAATTTAAATTAGAAAAAGAAAAAACATAAATTTGAGAAAATAAAAAACGGAAAGTAAAAGAGAAGAAAATATGTCTGAAACAACGTCGCGAAAGATCTGGATGACTGGCGGAAATTGAAGAAATTGGTTAGGGTTCTAAAACCTTAATTTCTGGGTTTTTTCTTCTTGGAATTTACTAAAATAACCTTGCCGTTTGGTTGCTTTATTTGAAAAAAATTAATTGCTACTGTGTATTTATTTTGGCATATTAGCTTAGATTTACACATCTGTCCTCCATGCAGCTTTACACTTTTCATGCAACTGGATGTTAGCGTGCGGGTCGGATCTTGGATACCATTCATATTAGGACAGATAACGTGTCGAATTTATATCGAATTTTGTAAAATTCGAACCCTATTCATTTATAAATAAAAATATCACCTTCACTACCTGGCCCGCCAAATGAGACAGAACGGGATGGGAGGTGATGGGGGTGTAATACACTTTTATATATATATATATATATATATATATATATATATATATATATATATATTTTAAATTATATATTTATTTATATATTTTTTCACATATCTATATAATATTAATTATATTTTAAATAAAAATAATTAAAAATTAAAAATATATAAATATAATATTAAAAATATATATAATTAAGAAAAATATTATTATTATTATTTAAATTCGACTCAAATTCTAAATAAAAAATTTATTATATTTTATTTATTAAATAAGACGGTTAATTCAAAACAGGAAGCAGTAAATAGTATACTAATCGGGTAAAGTTTTCATCCTATTTCATATTTATTTGCTAGTTTCAAGTTTGTGTGCTTACCCATTTATGATTATTATTTGATAATTAAGTAGCTAAACAACTTTCTCTTATATGTAATTCGACTCTTAAGCTTTGAAATGTTGCACTTAATATTAGTATAAACTTGTTATTAATTAATTAATTAATTAAAATATTAAAAATATAATTAAATGTAATATTATATTTATTTAAAGTGAGATTTTTTATCATTTTTAAATTGTAATGCAGAAATATAAATTATTTTTTTATTTATTATTATATATAAAGATAATTTTTCAACATTTAATTTTTATAACTTTAACAAATAAGAGATTTTATGTATATTATAATAATTTTATTATATATAAAAAATTAAAATAAAATGCATTTGATCACTCCTTTTTTCTATCATTATTTTTTGTTTTATTAGAATATAATGTACATATATTTTTTTTAAAAGTTAATTACTCTGAAATTCCTATATCGTTGAATTATTTCTCTAAAGTCCTGTTAATCATGTCAACGAAACTGTCCTCACTGAATCTCGAACGCATCGCGTTCGACTCAATTATTACATTTATTTCCACTATCATGTCAGACTCAATAACCGCGAGTGAGTGAACATAAACAAAAACCAGAGCTAAGACTAACCATGTTGCACAGAAAAAAGAAGAAAAATCAAAAGGAGAATGAAGGTGATAGGGTCGGCTACTCAAGCTCTTATTTTACTCAAACTCTTCGCCCTTTACTTTCTCATCCTTCTGGTACTTTTGGGTTCACTTTTCTCTCTCTCCTTGATGTTGATTATCTCAACCTCAACCTCAATCTTATATGAATTTTATCCGTACGATGTTTATAATAAATTTTTCAAATGTTTACCGATAACATAATTCAAAATTCACAACAACAAGAAGTAATTATGAATTTAAATAATTATTAATATCAGTTTCAAAATTAATTTTTTGGGTTTTTGTATTGAAATGGATTTTTATATTAAAATTTTGTTGAATTTAATTCTCAAAAAAGGAAAAAGAATTTGAATCATAAATGAAGAAATAGAGCAAAAATAAAATAACTTTTCAATGCGCCACCAAAATCATAAAAATGAAGAAATAAAACAAAAATCACCACCATAAATTATTATCAATGATAATTTTGGTATTAAAATAAATAAATTTAATAAAAATTGACTTTTTATTTATTGATTGATAAAAAATTTAAAATTTTGGATAGAATATTTTAATAGTGTAATAAAACTAAAATGTAAAAATTTTTTAAAATAATTTTAAAAACACATGAAGTTTGTGTATTTATATATTGGAGCATTGATGAAAATACAAAGTATTCAGAATAATTAATTTTTTTTAATTAAATGGTGATTTGTGTATTAGAGCATTGATTAATTGCAAATTATAATAGTTAATTTATTGGGATTTATAATTTTGCAATCATTAAATGCAAGAAATTATGAATTTGAAAGAATTTGTTGCAACAGGTTTAAAGATGGGGTAACAGTTTTAACAATGTATCCAACTCTTTGACAGAGGGATTGTATGATGTGATATAATTGCTAGTTTAATATTTGAGATTTAGATTCCATTTCAATATTATATATAATATTTTTTAAAAATAAATAAATAAATAATTTACATTGCCAAAAAAAAAAAAAAAAACCTTAAAAATAATATTTTTAGTTTTTAAAACTATTGAAATAATAAGTTTGGTCAACTGTAGTACAATACAATTAGAAATGTAACTTATCTTCCACTTCTCATATGTCAAGTACTAATAGATATATCATTTTCTGAAAGTGAATTGATGGATTTCTGTTTTTTTATTTCAAAATATTTTTTAAGTATCAAATCACTTATTTTTTTAAATTATTTTAATAGTTAATAATTTTTATAAATAAAATAATATTAAATAATAAAAAGACACTTAAAAAAAATAAAAAATCTAGATTGAATTAATTTAATACCCATTTAAATGAACAATTAAGACTAGTATTTGATATTTATTATCTGCTAATTTGAAATTTGCTAAATATAATCATTAGATTATCCTTTTCAAGATCTAATAAAAAAAAATAGTTATTAGTATACAATCATAACTAAAATATTAAAATTTAGAGTCAAATAAAGAAACCACAAATGGGGTAATAAGAGGATAGGTAGGTGGTTAAAAACACTATACATAATGAATATAAATATCTTATTTTTAAATAAGATTTCAAATTTAAATATTATAAAATAAAATAAAATATTAAAAAAATTTTATCTTTTTATACGTTCATCCGACTCAAATGTAAATTAATAAAATATAATAAATTTAAATAATATGTGGTAAAAAAAAAACTATACATAAGGTAGGTGGCGGAGAACCAGAGAGCGAAAATACCGGAAACAGTGAGCCCCGGTCATAAGGGCCTCCCTTTCCTCTGTTTAACCCTGCTTTTAAGGCTTAATTGTGACTTAGGCTAATTTTGTATAAACTAGTGCCTGTCATGTAGACCAGCAACACCCCACCCCATGTAGGCATCCAATGTTAACTGTTTTGTTTTTTACTCCATTGTTATTTTATAATTAATAATTTAATTTGTTTTCTCCTTCTTTTAGGTGGAAAAATCTATAATCAAATTAAACATGCAAGTGCATCTTATATTTTATAATTCTAATTAATTTATCCTTTATTGTTATATCTATTTAAAATGAGACTCGATTAATTTTTACATCGTGTATTTATTAAATTTATTTTTATTAAAAATCGTTTGATGTAATTAACTGTTTATAATAATTAATAATTAATAATTAATAATTATTGTTAAAATATTCTAATTATAAAAATTTAAGATTTTTTTCATAAAAATATTTAGTTCTTGAGATATAAATATGAAATATGATTATTAGTTTAATATCAATTTTCTCATTATTATACTCATTTATGAAACTTAAAAGCGAAATGAATTTTTCAGCAATTGTTAGTTACAATAGTCTAGTAAATTGCTTGCAAATTCTTGAGCTAGTGATGTGATGTCTGTAAACTATAGATTAATCGAGTCAGATATAAAATAGGTATATTTTTATTTTATATTCGCACTAAATTTATAATAAATTTAAATTCATTCTATCAATAAATCCTACGAATAAAATTTAATTCATTAAAATTGAATCAGGATGATATTAAATTGTCATCATGAACTTGCATGAATTAATACACAGCAATCCCTTATGTAACCTATTTTAATTATTTAAAAAATTTTAAAAAATTTAAAAAAAATTATATTTTGATAGTATTTGATGTAATTAATCTATTGATATATTTTTCATGCTAAACAAAAATTATTTGGACTGTTAAAAATATATTAAAATTTTTATAAATTATATTTAATAATTTAAATTTAACACGTTTCTAATATATTTTTAATAGCTCAAATGAATTTTGTTTAATATAAAAAATATATCAATAAATTCATTATAATAAATACTATCAAAATATAATTTTTTAAAAATTTTTAAATAATTAAAATAAATCACATAAAAAATTACTGTGTTACACAGCAGTCCCTCGACCCGACTTGCATATACGCATATTCCAAATTCGGTGCCTTAATTAGCTGAGCCAAACTCATTTTCTAAAGCAATTATTATTATTACTATTATTTCTTTTTCTTTAATTATGTTGTGTAGAGAGGCGATTAATGGGTCCCATATGATCTGATTTTACGAGTGATGTGGCCTATCACTTTGTGTTTTACATAGTGAAAGTGACACGTGGCTGCGGACTTATGTCAGAGTTTAGTTGCTTTGATAACCAAAGAAGTAGGCTTTTCATGTTTACGAATGAGTAAATTCCCACAATAATAATAAAAATAATTATATAATAATAAATAATAAATAATTATAAAATTATTATATATTTTATATAAAAAATAATAAATATTTAAATGGATCTCCTGCTAATATTTTTTTTACTAATATATAAAATCATATTATCAGTCATAATATTTAATAAAAAATTATGAGCTAATATAATAATATTATTTTTTTATTTCTATTTTTTTATTTATTATATTTCTTATAATGTTATTTATTTTTTATTTACTTATTTTATATAAATAATGTTATTTTATAAAATATAAATTAAATAAATAAATAAAACTATATTTTAAAAATCGAATTACATCAATTGCTCAGACAAACTTGATCAATAATCTATTTTATTATCTGTATAATTCAATTGGTAAGACTAGTCTTCAACTTAAAAATAAAAAATTTGTTTGTTGTCACTAAGCCTCTAGCTCATCACCTCTTGAATAGATAATAAGCTCCTAACCATTCACATTAAATATTATCTACTAACAATCTTTTCCATAAATAATTTTATATTATTAAAGAAATATTGATAACCTATTTTTTTTTAAAATAAATAATAAATTTTAAATATATGGTAAAATAAAAGTTCATAAAATTCTCTAAATGCTCACTATTTTATTTTTTTATATAATTTTTAAGATTTTTATATAATTTAAAATATTAAAAATAAATGTAAAATTATTAATAAGATATTTAATATAAAAATTTAAGACTTTTTTTCTATGTTTGAAAATCCAACCCGACTTTCAAACTGATGAAAATAAACGGTCAAAGATTAGAGTTGAATAAAAAATAATTAAATTAATATTATATAATATTTTATATATATGAAATAAAATTTTATGACCAATTTCAAACAACAATTTGAAATAAATAATATATAAACATAATTTTATAATTTAAAAAAATAAAAAGATAATAAGATATATATATATAATTCTTTTATTTTGTTTACACTTAAAAACCTTACCTATCTCCTTTTTTAAAAAAAAAAAAATTCCTTTCCTATCTATTCCATTTTATGAAATATAAATATAAATTGATGTTTTAGATCAATGTTGGAAACATACCAAATTCAGATAGAAATTTAAAATTTAAATTTTGACTAATTCATCACCCATAATGATTATATGTGGATAAAACTTTTGAATTGTGACTAAAAAATTTATATTTACTTTGAAATTGTATTTAACTTTGCATTAGAATGATGTCTTATGAGTTATAATATATAATTTAATATTTAACTAATATTGCACAATCATGTTTCACTTATATATATTATGATAAAAGAGTAAATATATTAATTGATTTAGTGATATGAAATGGAGTTATATAGTAATTCAGTTAAATTTAAATTACTCTTAATAAAAAAATCTTATTAATTTATAAAAAAATTTACATTTAATTTATTTAAATTTAATTTTTTATATAAAAATTTTATAAATTTATCCAAAATTAATTTTTTAATTTTGATCTGTTAGTTATTATTTTAATTTAATAATTAATAATTAATATTAATGAATAATATTATAATTATATGATAATTTTTCTATTTTAGAGTAATTATGATTTTGTTTTTCTAAAAAAATATGAAATACCAATTTTTTTTTTCATTAGAGAAAAATATACAATAAATTATTTTGGTAGGTATATTGGTAAGTTCCAAAAGATAAGTTATATCATACTTATCCTTATTAATTAAAGAAAAATGTGAATACTTATCCATGTTTTCTTGGCTTATAAAGGCCGCAACTTGCTGACTTGATATTGTGCATCTTTAACGGCATGTGACTTCACACCTGCTAATGGTCTAACCCTGCAGCTGGAAATGTGAGATACACTAATTCATATTGGCGTAATCATTTAAAAAATTTAAATTTTTTTTGTTATTTCTTAATTTTATTTAAAATTTAAAATTTTATTTTAATTTTTAAAATTAATTATAGTTATAATTAATTCTCAAAATTAAAAAATCTAATGATCTAAAAAATTAAAAAATTTATATTATTTTTAATTTTATCTAAAATTTTAATTTTTATTAATTTTTATTAATAGTTTATATTTAATATAAATTTAATTTAATTTACGGTGTGATAAACATAATAAATTATATATAGAGAGAGAAAATAGAGTAAATTAATTATATTTATTTATATAAATTATTCTTTTTTATTTAAATATGTATACAAATCAAATATAAATTAGATTTTATAACAAATCAATTTACTATTTTACTTAATAAATTTTTTCTCTCTCTCTGTATATATTAAATTATTTTATTACACATGATTTATATAATTATTATAAAATACATCTTATTAATAGTTTATTATATTATTTTTAATTTTAAATAGCTTATATTAAACTTAATTTTAAAAGAAAAATCTATTGATTATATATTTTTTTTTCATAATTAAAAATAATAAATTTAAATTTAAATTTAACTTGAATAAAATAATTTTAAATTCTTTTTAATTCTAATGAGTTTTAGAATAATTTAAACTCAAATATCTTGTTGTGTTCTAATATATATATATATATATCAGTTATCTTATAACAGCAAATATTAGGATCTCTCCAGTGCAAGGACCAGATGAGTAATTGCTCAGCTCACATCATTATGCTATCTATTTCCACTAATTCTTACTGCTCGAACCTAACAACAAATCAATATTTCTCTGTTCACAATATAAATAACTAAGACATGAATTCCTCTCCATATCTAATCTAAGTAAATTTGTCAGAGAGAACAATGTACAGAGTAAATTTACCAACAAGTACCAATTCAACAGAAAGAGTTTAGCAGTCAGTAACTTTCAGAACCAAAGAATGTATTCACAGTATCACATTTCCACTATGTAAACAACAGGAGTTGGCAACTCAATGAGCTACAAATAGAAGACATATTCAAAGATATATGACAAGAAAAGTATATATAAGCATATATAGAGAATGAAGCTTCTTTATTTTGCAGATCAACTGAGTTAATTATAAAATCTCAAATCCAAAATGTAATTGAAGAAAGATGAGTCTGAAACTTAGTAAAAATGGCCTGTTGGCATCCACGGGAATCATGATTCAGAAACCATCACGGTTGAAGCGTGGACTCCTTTTGAAAGTTGTAATTATCGCTGTTAGGGACCAAATTATAAAATTAATTTTGGCTGGATTTAAAAATTTTTTTATAAGAAATTAGATTTAGGTTGATGGAAAATATTTTTCTATCTTAAAACTGAATTTGAGTGGCTTAGGTAATTTTTTTTTTTTTTTTTTTTACAAATTAATTGGATTTCTTTTTACTGAGTTAGAAAGCCCACCCAAACCACCCCTGCCTCTGTCTCTGCCAGCTGCTTCCCTGCAAATATCAACTTCTGTTGGTCCAGTGGGATTCCCTCCTTGTCCTTGGTATTTGTCTTCATCAATAGTATCTGAACTCTCAAATAGCTGTGGCAACGGTTTGGTTTAATTTATTTAAAATGTTTTTATTTAATTAATATTTTTGATTTAAAAAATTTTCAAATCATTATAATAGTTAAATAATTAATTTTAATTCGGTTTAATTTAATTTAAATACTTTCGATTTATCCATTTTAAATCAAATAATTTTTTTATAAATCGTCATTATTTTATTATAAATTTAAAAAAAAATATCGATACAATATCGATAATAAAAAAATTTTCAAAAATAATTCAATATTACACAATTCAAAACTTATTTATTTCATTAATTAACATGCCTAAAATTTATATTTTTTTCAATAATTATACTTTTTTATTTATTTTTAGTTAATTTTCATGGATTATTTTTTTAATTTCTTAATTAATATTAGGTCAAAAAAATATGTGATTATATATAAAATAAAATCAAATATATTTAATTATAATAATGGTAATATATATATATATATATATATATATATATATATATATATATATATATATATATATATATATATATAAAAATATTTTTTTGTTAGAGTTATAAAAAAAAAAAAAAAATATATAAAAA